>QJPP01000005.1:1330833-1463558 GCA_003996215.1 Jaltomata sinuosa
GAATAAGCACCTGGGGTCTTTGCAATAACAGTGTATACATAATAAGTTTACGAAATGGACGGTAATGATAGGCATGCTCAGAGACATGAATCAAACTCAACTAATCATATCAATCTCAAATCCAGAAACTAACAGTCTAGCAGTAACCAATTTCATAATTAACCGTAACAGGGAACAATTCTACAAGTAAATAGCAAGAGTCTACCTACAGTTCCCCGCCCGCCCATACAACCGAGGAACACAAACAAGTGAAAACAAACCCTTCGGCATCCCATACTACCGGAGCGTACAATCAACAAACAACAAACAAGGGTGGAGCCTCGAACAATGAATGATATGATGCATGAAGATCTCAAGTGAAATGGTATCCCTGTATGTACCTCCTCCGGTGCCGATCCGGCCCAGCAGGTAGGTTCCATGGAAGGACACTGCCCATATACCTCTACTCCACCGTATACCCTTCCTCCGGCACACGCAGCCCGCAGCCCCAGGCCCGGATGGCAAGGTCCATGGAGGTCTCTGACCCCATACTAAAACTCAGTATCAAAACATGTCGTCCGGAAGCAAGTCTGGGTTCAAGATAGAGACCCAGTCTCTAATATGCATGCCCAGACCCTGTCCAGGACTAAAGTAGTAGGAAAATATCTCAAAAACTCCTCCAAGGGTGCCCGGGCATAACCGGGTCTAAACAGTAGAAAGTCATCTCAGGTGTTCGGTCCGACCGAGGCTAAAATCATCTCAAGTAGCAAGAAAACTCAACTAGCACCCCGGCCCTGCCGAGACTAGCGTTAATCGTAAAACTAGTGATTTAAAACATAATTTTACTTTCTTTTACCCAGGAATATTCACAAGTTAAATCAAACCATTTCCAAATCATTTCCATAAAAAACAGGCCCCCGGGGCCATGCAAGGTTTAGAAAATAGTGCCAGTAGGCCCGAAGCCAAACCGTAGTAAAACATGGATAAAACCTCTTTAAATGCATGGAAATGGTATGATCAAACACAATAGCTGTCCAGCAGCTCACAATCAACCTATCGACCCTGCACAGGCCCATAGCTACTCAACAAGCATAACCAGCCTAGAAGGATAATTCTATGCCTGGGACTCGCGGACATTCCCAAAATCCCATTTTCTATGTTCTAGAGTCAACAAGGCCTCACAGGACCACAAGGGTAAATAAAATATATCGGCAAGTACTACAAGCAACGGAGGAACAAAAGTAGGCGGACATGAATAAAGCGGACGAGGTGTGTGGTACCAACCAAATAAACCAACCCAAGGATGCCCATTAATACAATTTTATCCTATATATGCGGAGTCTAGGAAAAATAAACTGTAACCTACCTGTCGTCCGATGACAAGCTTGAACCTCTCCGAAAAAGCTCCAACACGAAATCAAACTCGAACTCGGGCTTGAATAACTTGACGTAGACAATCAACTTTTGATCCGTGATAGAATAACTCGTCAAAGTATATTTCTCATAAAAATCTCTCGTCAACGTGCTATGAGTAGACACATATACGTATGTAAGCAGCAAGAGAATTGTTCATATTTTGTAGGTATTAATTCACTGAAAGTTAAGAATTAAGGATATGTACTACTAATAATTGTTTATATAAGTCATCCATCTATAACCAAATGATGCCACATCTCCTCACAGGTAGTAATAAAGTCATGAGGATCCTGTCCAGAAGTACCAGCAAACCTCGTAGGTGCTAACCTCAAAAACCTACCCAACGCCTTCTGCTATGACTCTGTCATAGCTGGGCGAGGAGCAAGAGGTTGTGCAACAGATGGGACCGGAATGACCTCCGCACGAGGAGCCATAGTAGCAAGCTGCGCTCCTGAACTCTGTGCACCCAGGGCTGCCCCCTGATCCACATGCCGCTCGGGCTCTATCTCCACTCTAGCAGCCCTAGCAGGTGCCACTGCTCGAGGGCGTCCTTGACCCTTAGCTGGAGTGGGAGGCTCATCTCCGCGTGATGTCGATGATCTCGTACGAACCATCTGCAGAAGAATGAAGTAGAACAAATGGGATTTCCAAAAATTTCAAGGGTTTCACGCACGACACAGAAGCAATGAAAGAGTCATATTTCCTAAAATGTCACTGTAGCCTCCCAAAGATTGGGTACGGACGTCTCCGCCCCGATCCGCAGGACTCTACTAGACATTGGCTCCTATACCGATGACACCGGTGAACCTAAAGCTCTAAGACATTTTACCCAAAGTTCAGAAAATTTATTAAAGAAACTTACGATAACTTTTGCCGACTTGCTTGACTTCAAAACTTATCATACGACCAAACAAATGGACCCGACACCGAAATACCGGTCCCGACAAGCCTTAAATGGCTTGGGGCCGCTACAAACAAGCTCTAACGGTACAAGGAAAAACGTATACGTGAAAATAACCGGAAGGGTCATTACATCATCCACTACTAAAAAGGACTTTCGTCCTCGAAAGTCAAGGTCAAGGGGGTACCTGAAGGCTCAAAAACTGCGGATACTGAGCCCGCATATCTCTCTCGGTCTCCCAGGTAGCCTCCTCGACTGGACGGTGCCTCCACTGAACCTTAACAACCGGGATCTCTCGAGACCTCAATCTCCTGACATCTCTGGCCAAAATAGCCGCCGGCTCCTCAACAAAGGCTAAACCCTCACCCAACTGAACTGAATCCCACTGCAACACATGAGACTCATCTGGGACATACCGACGCAACATCGAAACATGAAATACAGGATGTATAGCTGAAAACTCGGAGGTAAGGCTAACTGATAGGCAACGCTAACAACCTTCTGCAGAATCTCAAACGGCCCAATGTACCTGGGGCTAAGCTTGCCGCCTACCAAATCTCATCACGCCCTTCATGGGCGATACACGGAGAAACACCCCAAGTCACCGACACTAAACTCCAAGCACGAAGCCTACGATCAGCATAACTCTTCTGCCTGCTCTGAGCTGCCCGAAGTCTGTCCTGAATCGCTCGGACCTGGTCTAAGGAATCTCGAAGCAAATCTGTGCTCTGTGGCCTAGAACTAAACCCATCAAACCAACCTACTGGTGATCTGCAACGCCTGCCATACAAAGCCTCAAAAGATGCCATGCCGATACTCGAATGGAAGCTGTTATTATAAGCAAACTCTGCCAAGGGAATAAACTGATCCCAAGAACCTCCAAAGTCAAGAACACAGGCCCGAAGCATGTCCTCCAGGACCTAAATGGTCCTCTCGGACTGGCCATCTGTCTGGGGGTGGAAAACGGTACTAAGATGAACCTCTGTACCCAAACCTCGCTGAATTGCCCTCCAGAACTGAGATGTGAACTGAGTGCCGTGGTTTGAAATGATAGAAGCTGGAACCCCGTGCAATCGAACAATCTCACGAAGGTAGATCTGAGCTAACCTCTCTGCACCATAAGAAGTCTGAACCGGCAAGAAATGTGCTGATTTAGTCAGCCTATCCACAATCACCCATATGGAATCAAACCTATGAGAAATACGAGGCAAACCAACAACGAAGTTCATAGTAATCCCTTCCCACTTCCACTCAGGAATGGAAAGTCGCTGCATCAAACCACCAGGTCTCATGTGCTCGAACTTAACCTGCTGACAGTTCAAGCACCGAGTAAAAATCATGATAGATAATTTAAGACGGAGGGAGTATATAAAGCATTCTTGAGGAGTTTCATTTTGTCCTATTTGTTTCCTCGTCTTTCTTGATAATCGAGAATTCAACTTCGAAACTCTATGAAAAATAATTTACAACTTCAAAACTCGATGATAATAATGGTTCGCTTCACCTTGAATACATATTATTGCTACAAGAACTTTAATGATGGCAAACATTACCAGCCAATTATTAACTATAATGAAAACGAATTAAACATAAAATCTAATGATGACTCAACATGTGACTTGTCGTGTAATTTGTCATTTAAGAGGGACTCCTAAATTTAAGGAACATATATTCTCCGTTACTAAATACTTGTCATCCTTGCTAAAAATAGATGTTTCATAATACTTGTTATTTTAAAAAATCAAGACTTAAATTAGTTGTTTGTTTTCTTCTTTATCTTTAGTCATAAATATGGTGAGATGTTAATATACTGCAAAACAGATAAGTATTAAATATTGAGGAATAATAAATAAGGATAATTTAGTCAAATTATCTTCTAATTAATATTTTTTTTAAAGGGCGCCCAAAATAAAATGTGATAAGTATTTAAAAACGGAGTAAGTAATAAATATACTAACTAATAACCTTTATAGATTCTGTTATTTTTTGTGTGTAAACATTTGTAAGGTTTAGCTTTGGTCTATGCGGACTGCAAAATTTATGGATAAATTACGTGATACGGCAAATTAAGGCCCTATATTTGTCTGAGTTGGTGATAGTTTAAAAAAATTACATAATATAGTGATGGATTTGAATTTTATAGCAGATACATATGAATGCACTTATTATTTGTGCAGATACAATTAAGAAAAATATTGTATATGTATGGATATAATGTACTTTATTATTGTTACACGTGTGTATACAATGTGTTTCACTACATAAATATTATATACGTGTATATATAATGTATTTCATTATTATTAGCATATATAGGGTATTTCACTATGCTTCGAAATCAAAATACTCCTATATTTTGCAATTAAGCAAAATCTCATTATTTTTCGTAAATTTGTGTTCAAAAAGTGGTATTTACAATTTTTTCACAAAATGTATCCTGCTTTCTTTTGGCATATGAATCCTTTGAGTAAATATAGAATATAAATTAACTTTCAATATAGTTAGTTCCCTATAGAAATAAATCTGAGAAATTAAATTTCTCACTTATCTGATTTGTTATATCAATTTGTTCTCTCCGTTCACTTTTACTTGTTCACTATTTTAAAAATATGTTTTCACTTTTACTTATCGCTTTTAACATATCAAGAAAGATAATTTATTTTTTCATGTTTTACTCATAACATTATTACTTATTCCCCAAATCATTTTTCAAGATCTAATATTAAACTTCAATTAATATGAATTTTATAATAAAATACTCATAATAATTAGTATTTCTTAAGGAGCGTGCAAAATTCAAAATAGACAAGTAAAAGTGAATGGAGGAAATACAAGAATTGAGTGTGAATAAATACTGAATATCCCAATTCTCAAGAAACTGAAATTTCAAATTTCACATATTTATATGATAGATTAACTTAAATATAAGATAAACTTTTAAAAATCACTATAGTATCAAGCACGATTATTGTTTTAAATATTCGTAGCAAATTCTCTGTTGTTAATTGCTTGTATTAATTGTATTTATTCGTTCAACGAATACAATATGTATCAATTATATTTGTTCGCGTAATGAATACAATCTATATCAATAGTATTCGTTCACACAACGAATACAATCAAAACGGAATACATAAATTTATGAGTCTATACAAGGATATAAACAATAAAAATACAGGGGTATAAATATGGGGTACATAACAATAAAAAATACAGTCAAACGAGAATATACACTCAGAGGCAGAGTCAGGTACGGTCGATGGGATTCATTTGAATATGAAAACTACACTATCTATACATAGTTAAAATTATTTTATATGCATATATGGTAGATGTTGAATCTCACTTTGACTTCTTCATATTTGGAACCCCCTTAGTGAATATTCAAGTTCTGCCACTGTATACACCCATAAGAATACAATCAAACAAGGGTATAAACAATAAAAATACATCTTATACCTGAAAAAAATAATACATACATAATACAATCAAGGAGAAATACATAAATACATGAATTTGTTGGAAAATTTCTTCTTCAAAATATAGAAATACAACAAAAATACAAGGGCTTAAATACGGGTATATAACCACAAAAATAAAATCAAACAAGAATAGAGTCAAACAAGAATACAAACAACAAAAATATATCCCATACCTGAAAAAATTAATACATACATGATACAATCAAGGCGAGATACAGAAAATACATAAGTAAATCACGAATAATAAATACAGTGTATAAATTACTACACCATGTAGTTTTCCCTAAATATAAATGTTAAATTTTAGTGTAAGTGTATTAGATATTTGCAACATTGAGATTTTAAATTTCATACATGTTAAAAAATAGATATTAAGCCTAAACTCAACCTGAAAAGCTAATTCATGAGGGGAAGAATTGCCCAAGAGTATATAAGATGTCTATGTTCTCATCCCACAAATAATGTGAGACTCCAAAAATCCCTCCACATGTCTAGGATTGGACATCTGGGGAGGCAATAGCGAAAATAATAAATTGAAATAAGTCTGACTCTGATATCATGTTAAAAAAATAAATTTTGAGTCTAATTTAACCCCAAAAACTAGCTCAAAAGGGGATAATTAGCAAAATCGTGTAAGGAGACTATTTATCCTTTTTTTCATCAAATATAAAACTCTTCAACGAAACATCATATGGTAGTTTAGCTTAAATATGAATGTGTAATTACATAAATATTATTAAAATCATTGTATAACATTTTTTATTCTAAATATAAGATACGAGTCACGAGGTTTAACTTTGCTCTTTTAATCTTTTCAAAATAAATTAAAAAGTTGTGTAGAGATTATAATAATCATACCGCATTCAATATGAGATAGTAAATAAAAATAAAATTTTGATCTAAAATTTCATTGATATTAGCTAAAATTCGTAATCTGCGACATAAATATAATCTCAAATTTTATATAAATACATAATACTGATCTCGATAACTAAACGATCCCAAAAAGGTAATTCATTCAAATATTCCGTAAAATAGCGATATCAAATAAATTTCTTAATGAATGGATTAAACCTTAAATGACAACAAAAGATTGAAGAAAATAATTTTTAGTATTATTTTATATAATTAGTAATTATATCAATTTATTCTAATATAATTTACAAATTAATATCTCAATTATAAGACAAGAGTGGTGGAGTTTAGCTCTTCCCGTTTAATTTTTTTAAAATAAAATATAAACTTATTCGGAGATTAAAATAATCTTAAGATTATTACCCCGCATTCAATATGAGATAGTAAATAATGAAGTAACATGATCTCGATCTAAAATTTTATCAGTAAGCTAATTCATAATCAAATACGACATAAATATAATCCCAAATTTTATGTCAATATCAGAACACTGATTTCAGTGACAAACGATCCCATAAATCTAATTTATTCGTAAGTAATGTTATTAATAAATTTTTTAATGGTGGGTTAAAACCTTAATGACAATAAAAAGGTTGAAAATTTAATTTATAGTAATATTTTATCTGCTTAGTAATTCTGTTAATTTTATTTTAAAATATCTAGAAATTAATATCTGAATTATAAAATGAGAGTTACGAAGTTTCCAATTTTTAGACAAGAGTTACGATATTTTCGAATTATTAAACAAGGTTACGAGGTTTAACCCTCATATTTTAGTCTTATCAAAATAAATTACAAAACTGTCCGGAGATTATACTAACCCTAATATTATTTTCCCACATTCTATATGAGGTAGTGAATAATAATAAGTTTCTGATTTAAAATTTTATCGATATTATTAACTACGTAATATTATGATCAAATGCGAAACAAATGTAATCACAAATTTTATATTAACACTAGAATACTAATCTCGATAACTAAACGATCCCTATAGGGTATTATTTTTCAAATTGATTAATCCAACGGTAACTAATTTTTTTTTTCATCATTCTCATTGTATACCTTATATTCTTCTACTGACCAAAAAAAAAAACTTATATTCTTCTACTATTTTCTACCATATTTAAATGTTAGGGTTCACTAATATTTAGATAATAATATGACTACTACTTACTTTCTCCGTTTTAATTTATTTGACCTATTTTGACTTGGCACGGAGTTTAAGAAAAATAAAAAAGACTTTTATTTTTGTGATCTTAAATTAAAAATATGTCAAATGTACAAAATGCCTTGTAATCTTATAGTCTTTCAAAAATATGTCATGTGAAAAATTAAAAATTAAAGAGTTGCTAAAAAGAAAAAGCGTCATTATTTTTTAAATGAACTAAAAAAAAGTAGGTCAAATAAATTAAAACGAAGAAAATAATATTTATTGTCATTATCCTACAAAATTAATCTTTTTCCTTTTACTTTAATTTTTTTTCCACATTTCTATTTTGTGCAAATTCACAAAATCTCAGACACAAAAAAAATCCTTTATAAACAACAAGAACTCTCATTTTTCTCATTTTTGCAAGCAAAGAAAAAAAAAAGTGGTGTGCGGCTTGAAGGAATTTTATCTACCAACATTTTGATAAGGTAATTAATTGCAACAAAACATCTTAGTATACATTGATATGTTTTTTTTTTTGTGTTTCGTTTTTCTCTTGGTTCTTTTTATGTACATGGAATAGTCGTATTATATGGTCGAGGGTAAATTCAGAATGATCCTTTAAAATTATTTTTGTCTTTGTTTTTCTTTTAGTTCTTTTTATGTACATTAGATTAGTCTCTTTATTGTGTTCCAAAGTAAATTCAGAATGATCCTTTAAAATTTCTTGCCTTTTTCTTTCTCTTGGTTCTTTTTATGTACTTGGAATTAGTCTTTTTTGTGTTCGAAGGTAGATTCCAAATGATCCTTGAAAATTTTTTTTGTCTTTGTTTTTCTCTTGATTCTTTTTATGTACATAGAATTAGTCTTTTTCTGTGTTCGAGGGTAATTCAAAACGGTCCTTTAAAATTCTTTTGAGTGATGTTGATTCTCTTTTAAAATGATTTTTTCCCCTCTTCATCGATTATTTAATAAAATCTAACTATTAGATTTTATGTAAACGATGAATTTTTGTTTAACTGTTCTAATTTTATACTAAATCATAACATAACTTCCTTTTGATCTTCTATTTAAAAAAAAGCACAAAAAAACTACCCATTTAAGGAAGACACAAGGGAGACGAAGGAGGGAAAAGAGAGAGAGATAAACGATAATTTATTTAGATGTCTTTTAAAATTAATGTTATTACATAAAGTAATTTATAGTACTAGTATTTTATCTACTTAGTAATTACTATGTCAATTTTCTTTTAAAACTATTAAAAAAATTAATATTCAAATTTTTAGAAGAGAGTCATGAGGTTTGACTCTCCTCTTTTGATCTTTTCAAAACAAGATTATAAAATTATCCCAAAATTATAATAATCCAAGGATGATAGTTTTAGTCGTAGGGTTATTCACGATTGGGTGAAAAATCGATCTGAACCGAAAATTAAATTAGATTAATTAAATAAACTGATTTTTATTTGATTTTAGTTTGGTTTAGATTTAAGTTTTAAAAAAATCAAAAGCATCTTTGTTTGATTTGGTTTTATTAAACACAAATTGGATAAAAAATCGAATCAAACCGATAAATCATATACACTAATTTTATAATTATATATACAATTAATTTTCATTGAAGTCATTCATCTTGTAAGGAGATTGTTGGAGCAGTATAGAGACAAGAAGAGAGACTTAAACATGGTGTTTATTGACTTAGAAAAGGCATATGATAAAGTCCCTATGGAGGTCTTTTGGAGATGTTTGGAGTATAGAGGTGTATCTGTGATTTACATTAGAGCTATTAAGGACATGTATGATGGAACCAAACCTTGGGTTAGGACAGTGGGAGGTGACTGAGAGTACTTCACAGTCGTGATACTGTTGCACTAGGGATCAGCCTTTAGCATGTTCCTTTTATCTTAGTGATGAATGTATTGATATGACACATCCGAGGATAGGTGTCATGGTGTATGTTATTCGTAGATGACATAATATTGATTGACGAGACGTGTAGTGGAGTTAATGATAAGCTGGAAGTTTGGAGAAAGACCCTAGAGTCTAAAAGTTTCAGGTTAAGCAGGACTAAGACATAGTACTTGGAGTGCAAATTTAGTGACGTGACATAGGAGACGGAGGTGAAAGTGAAGATCGATTCACTAGTCATTCGAGAAAGCTTCAAGTAGCTTGAATCTGTAATCCAAGGAGACAATTGACGAGGATGTCACACACCGTATTAACGTAGGGTGGGTGAAATGAAGACTCGCCTATAGAATACGATGCGATAAGAATGTGACACCTAGGCTTAAAGGTAAGTTTTATGAAGTGATGATTAGACCAACACTTTTGTATGAGACTGAGTGCTGGCTAGTCAAGAATACCACATCCCGAAGATGAAAGTAGCTGAGATGAGGATGCCCAGATGAATGTGTGAGTATACTAGGAGAGATATCATTAAGAACGAAGTCATAGAGGATAAAGTGAGATCCAAACCAAACAATAAACACCGAATTAGGGTTACTATCCCGCATTCAATATGAGATAGTAAATGATAATAAGATACCTAATTTTATCGGTATTAGCTAATATTTATAATCATATACAATCCCTAATTTTATATCAACAAGGTAATACTAATCCCGGTAACCAAACGACCCCATAAAATTATTTTGCTATTAAATAAATTACTTAATAAGTGGGTTAAAGCTTTAAATGACAATAAAAAGATCGAAGAAAGTTATTTATAATAATATTTTATCTATTTAGTAATTATATCAATTTTAATTTAAAATAATTAAGAAACAAATATCCAAAATTACAAGACAAGAATTATGAAGTTTAACTCTCCTCCTTTAGTCTTTTAAAGATAGAATACAAAATTATTAAGAGATTATAATAACTTTGGAATTATTATCCCACATTCAATATGAGATTATAAATAATAGGGTGTGAGAATTGCTCAATTGGTTAGGCAGGAATTTTGCAATACTCTGAAAGACTTGTCAGCAAGAAACTCTTTATTAATAGTCAGTGAAACATAAAAATCAAGTAGTCGCTCCCTGATCCATACACTTATTGTAATGTCGGCCAATGAGATAAAAAATCGAAATCAAGAGTACTTTCCTAAAAAGCTAGATAGAAGAAAAAAAATTCGTCCCTTAACCTAAAAAAGACACTGACAACCCTAATCTAGTCTCGATTAGAACAAAAAACTCAAAACACATACTGAAAAAGTCAATCCACCCCACTCTCCGTCCCTCACTTGTGGTGAGGGATCGGATCCCATTCCCCTCCCCCAAACCCTAAAAAAAGAAACTAAAAGACAAAGATAATAATAACAGGTCTAAAATTTTATCGATATTAACTAATACGACATATTTATAATTTTAAATTTTATATCGAGATTAATATCCTAATCCCGATAACCAAACAACCTCATAAAAACACTATTTTCCAAATTGATTAATCCATCCAACGGTGGTAATCAAATCTCATGATGTGGTTAAGACACAAAGGTATGGACCAAACAATATTTTTTTTCCATCATTTTTATTATAAATTCTTTATATATATATATATATATATATATATATATATATATATATATATATTCTTCTACAATATTTTACAATATTTAGAATATTAGGGTTCACTGATATTCAGATTATCAGTACTATACTTCCTTATTATACTACTCATTTTCCCGACAAAAATTAATCCCTTTAATTTGTTTTTCTCCATGAATGTTTTGTGCAAATTCACAAAAACCTTAAACATCAAAAAAACCTTTAAACACACCTGTCAACTCCATTTCTTGAGCTGTCAAAATATCAGGTGATTTTGTTCTTAATAATCTCAGACTGGGGTTCTTGTATATTTGCTCCATTGCTGACTGTTCAAGAAAAGGGAGAAAAAAAATAATGAAAAGGTGGTGATGGGGTTGATGGAATTTTATAAAACATCAATTGCTGAGGTAAATAATTCTAATAAAAAGAACCCCTTTTGAGTTTTTTATGTATATATATGGAATTAGTCATCTCTTGATTAATGTATGTTGTTCTTGAAAACCCCTGTAAAAAGGTGTAATCTTTTTGTGTTTAATGGAACCTTGGTTAAATAGATTATATCACTCTATTTGCTATAGTCTTTTTGTTTTTTGGGTGTATGTATTTAGTCATTTCTTGATTAATTGATATTGGTTGTGTTTGAAAACCCCAGAAAAGGTACAATCTTTTTGAGTTAATGGAAGCATGGTCAAGTTTAAATGATTACAAAGGAAATGGTGAGAGTTCTGGTATTGATGATGGTAAGAATAGGCTAAAGAAGTTGTTTGATCAAGTTTTTGATGTTTTTCTAAGTGAAGTAAGTGAGAAAAAAGGTGTAAAGTATCTTCCTCCATTGACTGTTAGTGGGCAGCCTCTAGATATGTTTAAACTCTACTGGATTGTGAGGAAAAAAGGTGGTTATGACCTGGTTTCGAGCAAGAACTTGTGGGGTTATGTTGCAGAGCATTGTGGGTTGGATATTGGGGATTTTGCTGGTGTGAAGTTGGCTTATGTTAAGTATTTGACTGAATTTGATCATTGGCTACAGAAACTACTTAAAGATGGAAACTTGGGGGAAGGAGAGGGTGTTGTTATTCGGAAATTTGATATGTTGTTGAAGGAGTTGGAGACAATGTTTAGGAGGTCGTTGCCCCATAGGGGTCAGGAAAAGGAAGAAACTAATTTGTTTCCTTCGGAAAATGGTTGCAAGGATGAGCTTATTTGTAAGGTCAATAGTCAGGTTGATTTTCAAATGTTTACTGCTGAAAGTGTTAATGAAACTAATGATTGCACAGAGGACAGAAGTTGCAATGACACCGTCTTTTTGGTATCTACCGAGGGGATTGTTGAGAAAATCCTTGATCGAGAACCTACAGAATCAAATAGGCAAAATGACGATGACGAAAAGTTCTTTGCCCAGGATAGTAAAAATAATACGACATCTACCGGAGAGGTGATTCAGGGAGCCATTGCTAAGATGAATGGCATGGCAGAAAAAGAGAACGATGAGAAAGAAAACCTTTCCGTTCTAAATGGTTATGATACTACTGTGGCGTCGGGCAAGAGTGTTATTGAGGATGTAATTGTTTCTCGCAAGAGAAAAAGAGAATCTTCATGCTTCTCAGGAATTTTGAATTGGATTAAAGACGCGGCAAAACATTCTAATGATCCTGAAATTGGAGAAGTTCCTAACTATTCGAATTGGGAAGGTCATACAAGCAACGAGTACTGGTTCCAGGTCTTGTTGGTTAGGGAAGCACTGCTGAAGAAAAAGCCTATTGATACGAATGCAGAGGAATCTAACCCTCAGGTATTTATCTGCTTCATCCTTATTCAATCTAATTGGAGTAATTGGCGGATGTTTTTTTTTTCACTGTTGCTTTGTCTTCAATGATTTCTTGTAGCACTGGCTAGTTGCTTTTTCCATGCCAGGGACCTTTATATAATTTCGGCTCAATTTACTTGTGGTTGAGTAATTCCTTGAATTGGTGTTGCATAATATTTTACACATGTTCTATTCAAGACTAGATAGGCGTTGTACCTTAGTATAACCAAGTCACTTGTCAGAAATTAGGCCAAAATAGTAAAGGGGTTCATCACTTTATCATTTCTCGTAACAAATTTATTGAAAATGACATTTGACTCGGCATGCTCCCTTCTTTTAGAATTTTCCGCCTCCTTTTTCCTGGTTCTCTCTCCATTTCTAAGAAAAATAGGTACCCCTTTCTTTTTGTAGACTTAATACCTGATGGCCCCTTAAACATGAGACGTTTTGTAAGATAGACATTCAAACTTAGTTAGTGACCATATAGACACTTGAACTTGGCAGAGGTATTTATTTCTGTTCTTTTAAACACTTTAGGTTGTCATGGCAAATGATGTGTTTTACACTTCCATTTGAGAGAGTGGACTTCTATATATTCCATTTAAATAAACAACAACAAAGAAAAGATCTTAGAAGAAAAGTAGAAAATGTACTTATCAAATAATTGTTTGATGATCCCAATTTTCCCCACTGGTTCCTTCTCTTCTATATAACAATGGTTTTACTCGGCATTTTTAATAAACCTCTCTTCTCCCTCACCTCCACCCTCACCCCAACCCACCTCTTCTTCTTCTTCTTTACCTTTAGATACATATTTCGTATCTTTTTCTCTATTTTTTTTCTTCAGAAATTGGCGAAAAGGAGTAAAGGGGATTTCTTATGTTTTAGTTGCAAAAATCTAGGTGGAACTTTGGTACAAAATAAAAAAATTGATTAAGGGTATTATTTTCCAAATTGATTAATTCAAACGGTAACTAATTCTTTTTTCATCATTCTCATTATTAAACTTTATTCCTTATATTCTTCTACTATTTTTACAATATTTGAATGTCACGGTTCATTAATACGTAGATAATATGACTACTACTACTTACTATTTACTGTCATTTTCCCACAAAATTAATCCTTTTTCTTTTGACTTTAATTTTTTTCCATTAGTATCTTGTGCAAATTCACAAAATGTCAGACATAAAAAAAAAACTTTATAAACAGCAAGAACTATCATTTTCCTCATTTTTGCAAGCAATGAAAAGAAAAAACAAAGTGGTGGTGGACTTGAAAGAATTTTATCAAACAACACTTGAGAAGGTAATTAATTCCAATAAAATATCTTAGTAGAGTTTGAAATGCTTTTTGTTTCTTCTGTTTTTGGTTTCTCTTGGTTCTTTTTATGTACATGGAATTAGTCATTCTGATTAATTAAGTTTGTGATTGATAAAATAATTCTATGTTTGAGGGTAGATTCAGAATGATCCTTTAATTATTATTTTTTTTGAGTGATATTGCAACAGCATTATAGATAGTACAGAAGTTTTTATGAAACAAAACAGTACTTTTTTGCTAGATAAATCTAAAAGAACGAGATATAAATTATAGATGTTAGGTGTCCCACATTGATTGAAGAATGTGTTGTTGTCTCCTTATATGGTCTTGGACAATCCTCACCTCATGAACTAGTTTTTGAGGTTGAGTTAGGCCACTGGTTCATTTTTAACATGGTATCAGATCTGGACTCATCCTTCTTGTTGGTTTACCCAATATTAGGCCCTCATGTTATATTGTTCATGCACCAGATGTCTAGTCATGGGCGTGTGGAGGGGTTGTAAATGTTCCACATTAGTTGAAGGAATGGGGTGTTGCCTCCTTATATGGTCTTGGGCAATCCTCATCTCATGAGCTAGCTTTTGGGATTGAGTTAAACCTAATGCCCATTTCTCAATAATAGTCACATATCATTGCCTTGTTGAGATGATGCTCAACTATTTGCCAATTTTCCTGACTCTGTTATGCTGTAAATCTTTCTTCTAAAACGTACAGTGTACAGCTCTCCTTTGGCCAAAGAAAAAATTATGTATTAAAGGGATGATAAGCTGGGAAGCACTTCATGCCTCCACTATGGCTGACTTAAACTTCTGCTACAAACTGTGTAATTTGTTGTCACACATCTTTTCCTGCTAGTCAGAAGTTTGATCTTATACAATGTATCTTTATATGACTTCTCAAGTATCAATTTATGAGAGCAATTTGCTGTCCATTTTGTCATGATGTAAACCAACAGAAGAAGCAGAGGATGCATCCGTCCATGTATGAAGAAGAAAAACCTAACGATCAACCTGCTGAAAAACTAAGATGCAGCAAAAGGATCCCCGCTTCACCAAAACACATTCTTTGTCGAGGTTGCAGCTCGTGTCCGACCTCTCGAAACAAAGTTGAAACTCAGCAGAAGAAAGAAGATGATATTGGGCCAGATCTGAAGATTGCGTTGATCAGCCCAAGTGTTGTGGTATCAGTAACAGAAAAAACTGAAGATTCCATTAGTGAGCAAACATACCCTGGAGCTCTCGTGGGTCCTCTCTACCAAGCTGAAGTCCCTGAATGGACTGGTGTGATTTCTGAGAGTGATTCCAAGTGGTTAGGCACACGAATGTGGCCTCCTCCAGAAGTGGAAAAAACAAAAATTTTGGTTGTGTTAGATCCTATTGGAAAGGGAAGACAGAGTTCATGTGATTGTCTATTTCCGCAATCTGTTGAATGCATCAGGTACCATATTGCAGACAAGAGGCTTAAATTGAAGCTTGAGCTTGGTACTTCTTTGTTCTTGCGTTGGAGGTTTGACCGCATGGGGGAGGAAATTTCGCTTTCATGGACAGCTAAGGAGGAAGAAAGGTTCAAAGATTTGGTAAAGTTAGGTGCTGCGTCGAAAAGCAATTTGTGGAAGAACTATAAGAAACTATTCCCATCCAAGACTAGGAATATGTTGGTTAGCTATTACTTCAATGTATTCCTAATCAAGCGTCGGAGCTATGAAAACCGGGTTACTCCAAAAGACATCAATAGCGATGATGATGAGAAAGAGTTTGGATGTGTCGGCGGCAGTTTTGGTGACATGGCAGTTCATGTAACAAGCCCCAGGCCTTCACTGACATGCAGCCAGAATAAGGTATTCACTAATCTGGAGTAACATGTCATGAACTTTGAAGCTTCTGTTCTAGTTAGTACCAACAAATATGTTTTCTTGAACACAGCAGGCAGTTTTTACAACTTTCCTTGACAATTTTGGCAGACTAATTGAGTGCAGTTGATGATATGTTGGATAATACTGGTGGTAATTTGGTATTGAAGGCCTGATCTGGTTGAACATTAGGTCAGGTGATGGGGCAAGGGCAGATACTACTTAGTAGACTGAAGTGATGATCTTGTTATGTAAAGATATTTCTTGAATATTGGCAAATAGTGCATTATCATAGTTTAAACAAGTTACATACAAGTATTCAAAGTTTTCTTTAATGTTGTTTGATGGTTAAGCGGAATGTGCGGTCATATAAGATTAGATAAGATCAGTTTTGATCTTGTAGGCACATTTCCTATAGGTTAAAATGAAAGAATGTTGCTCGAGACAATTTAGTTATGTCTTATACCCTTGTCATTTCTTTCTTCAATATTTTCATCATAGCTTTTACTCTTGTACTTTTTTCAAACTTTTTTCTGAAAAATGATTTCTTTTTTAACTGAGGATCTATCGGAAACAATATCTCTACCCCAAGGTGGGGGTAAAGTATACCATTCTCCTCAAATTCAACTTGTGAAATTACGTTGCTATGCTATTGTTGTTGTTCTATTGAAAATTGCCAAAAGGTTAGTATCTTTCCTAAGCTACATGACTTAAATTATTTCGGAGAATAAACTACATTTCCTTGATGCATCTTAACTAGGGGGTGATAATTAGGTGGGTTGGGTCAAGAGTCAATTCGCACCCAAATTTACTGGGGTCAAAATGGGCCAGGTAATGAGTCATAACAACCTGCTCAATTTTTACTAAGTTTTAATTGCTTTATTTGTCCCTTTATAAATTTTTAGTACCTAACTTTGAATTATTTTTCCAACTTTTTCCCATAACTCAAAGGGGTATACTCTTGATTTTTTTTTTCGTTGTTGTATTTGGAGCACTTCTCTCAAATCCTTCATTTTGTTTTTTGAATTCTTTTTATTGTGTTTGTTGGTATACTTCTCATCAATCTTTAATTGTTGAAACACTTCTTTCCAACCTTCAATTGTTAGAATACTTCTCTCCAACTTTCAGTTGTTGATGCATTTCTCATCAATCTTCAGTTGTTGAAATGCTTCTCTTCAACTTTCAATTGTTGATGCACTTCTCATCAATCTTCAATTGTTGAAGCACTTCTCTCCAACTTCTCAATTATTGGAGCAATTCTCTTCAACTTTCAACTGTTGATGTACTTATCATCAATCTTCAATTGTTGAAGCACTTCTCTTCAACATCTCTAACTTTCAAATTTGTTGAAGTACTTGTCTCCAATTTTCATTGATGTGCTTTGCCATCAACACTTAATTTTGTTGAAATACTTGTCTTCAACCCTTGTCGACGGACTTTGTCACTAACACGCGTTGAAGCACTTTGTCATCAACATCCAATTTTGGTTAAACACTTGTCTTCAACTCTAGTTGATGCACTTTGTAATCAATATCCAATTTTGTTGAAGTACTTGTCTCCAATTCTCGTTGATAAACTTTGTCACTAATACTCAATTTTATTTATTTTTTTAACCCACTTCTCCAACATTTTGAGAAAACTTTCTTCATCTTGTGCCATATTTGTTTGCATCTGTTTAAACCTGAAAAGTTTTTGTCGATTCTTCTTAGCATGATTATTTTTTATGCATATATTATTGCTTTCTACCTAGTTCGCAAAAGCTTTAATGCCAATATGAAAGGTAACATTTTGTTCATAATCTCATAAATCTCTGATTTCTACATTACTCTATCACTCTCTGATGTGTGAATATAACTAGTTAGACATGTCTTAATCACCCCAAAAAATGGATTTTTGTTAGAATCATCCATTATAATAGTGCAAAACCTAGTTTAATTAGAAATTAGAAAACCTATTCTTATATTATTTTGGTTACAAATTCTATTTAGATACAAATTAAATAAATATGAAATCCCAAATAAATTTAAGTTTTTACTCCAAACGTTAAATTATTCTTTCAACATCCATAATTCTGTAGTCAAACTTAGAATGTGTTTGGTATGGAGAATATTTTTTTTGAAACATCTTTTCTTATTTTTCTATGTTTGATTGGACAAAATTTTTGCAAAATATTTTCTCTAGTAAAACAAGCTCCTTAAAAATGAGAAAAATAACTTTCTTAATAGAAGTAGGGAAAACAAATTCTATAAAGGACATTTTATGTTTATTCTTTATTGTATCCTTTCCACTCACTTATGCCCCGACCCCTACCCCTTGATCATCCCACTCTCGAGGCTCCACTCCCTTCCTACCCTTATAGTGTTTTGATAAATTACATATAAATATTCTTGAAATATCTTCTTTTACTTACTTATCAAACACTAAGAAATAAGTAAGAAATCAATTTATTTTAAAAAAAAATATTCTCCTTTATACCTAACACACCCTTAATGTACACTTCATTTACCTACCTATCCAAATATCCATTTTTTCTAATCATCTTTAACGATCTCTTCAAAACAATATTTTTTCTACTAAATGATGCTCGTTGATTTGGAAAGGCGAACATAGGTTTTCCAGTCGATATGTGGCCCGGAATAGAAATGAAGATTTTATCTTTTTTTGTGTGTTAGTCCAGAAATTTTCAGAAATATGTGCATTCGGCTTTCGTCAAATTTTTTTGGGAGTGTCCATAACGACCTATTAAAATGATGTGTGTTGGTTTGGAGAGGCAAACATAGGTTTTTTTTCCAGTCAATATGAGGCCAGGAACAGGAAATGGGAATTTCATTTTTTTTTTCGTGTGTTAGTCCATGAATTTTCTCTGATATGAGCGTTCGGCGGTTTCTTGCCGAAATTTTTTGAGAGCGTCCCTGACGACCTATTAAATGATGTGTGTTGATTTGAAGAGGCAAACGCAGATTATTTTCAGTCGATATGAGGCCCGAAACAGGAAATGGAGATTTTATCGTTTGCGGCTTGACACTACTATCAGTATTAAGTTTCATCTTCTGTGCATAAGGAGGTGAGTAAACTATTAATTGACTTGTTTAAATATAGAGATTTATGAACAAATTATTTCATCAATTACCTTAGCATAATTTCTAATACGCTTGAATACAAGTTCAATACATAGGTACTTCTTTTCAATCAATTTTTTTTCCCTATTTTTATGTGGGTAGACTACAAAAATTACCTGGAAGAAAATGGCTCTAAAAGACCATATAATTTTTCTTACTTATTTAGAACACATCACAATAAACGATTCATACTACGTATTACCAGTTGGAATTGATAGATTTACATTTATGTTTGTTATTCGTCAAGAGCCTTTTTTTTCAAGTATATTTTAAAGTTTTCTAGGTTAACAGAAAGGCATAATACATAAACGTGTCCTTTAACTTTGGTATTAGCTGGTATCTGTGCTTTTTAATTAACTTTGGGTGTGCACACCTAAAGTAACACTCAAAGTCTCAAAGTTGTATAAAATTGAACAAGTAGACACTCAAACTTATTTGTATTATATCATGTAGAATGCCTGTGTTACGCGTTCAATTTTATACAAGTTTAAGTGTCTACTTATGCACACCCCAAAATTGAAGAGCATAAATGCTAGCTGAGATCAAATTAAAGAATACATTTATGCAGCATGCCAAAAAACAAAGATGATAAGGCTACGATGTTGATGTTGCAATTTGAGCAAACAATTTCCCACTATAATCCTAGTACGTATTATTTTAATTGACCAGTTCAAAGCACGAGGACTTTTGTTTCCTTATTCACATGCTTCACACGTTATTCCTATATCCTATTAAGAGAAGGAAAAGCTACACATACGTATAATTCGACCAACTAATTTATTAATATAATTAAAATATATTAATGTGTATGCAATAACAATAATAACTACAATATTCTCATTCTACTCTCACAAGTAAAATTTAGAGAGAGTGGCGTATACACAATCTTACCCCAATCTTATGAAGATAGAGAGATTATTTCCAAAATATGTTATATATACATAACCTATACATTTTATGCATCCAAAAAAATATATTTTATGCATATTTTGTAAACTAATTGGCCAAAAATTTAGTGCCATAATTATTTCTTAAAAAAATCATATTATAATGCAGAACCTGTTTATAATCTTTTACAAAATTTTGAAGAAAAATATCCGATTAAAATAAAATTTGATAGATATAATGATTAAAATATGTAACAAAAGTTTTAATGACATCAAAGCATATGATACATTTAAGATCAGAAGACTCAAAAAGTATATTGGACGGTTGATACATTGCACACATTCAATTTAAAATTATAAAATTCAAAAGTATTTCTTTCTTTCTTTCTTAAACTAAGACAAATATGAATGAAAAGAGTATTATATTAGACTTTTATAATATGTAAAAAAAACAAAAAAAAAAAACATTATCAACGAAATAACTAAATTCAGTTCCATATCACTCCCAAAATGTGATCAAAGTGCAATGTACGAATGTCTAATTTGAGCAATACATTGTCTCACAAACTAAAATTTGATATAAACTCTGAACAGACGCAACCCAAATCAATTATGTCACTCTACAAACGGCATATTAAATTTGAGTTTATACGAATGATATACCTGTATTACAATTACCGATAAAGAATGAATTAGGTAAACTTTATTACCAAATGTCCTCCCTCCAATATCACTCGTTATATATTACGAAAAGGAGAGGACATTTGATGCAAATAAGAAGCCTTTTCCTTGTTCACCAAAATTATGGAAGTAGTTCATATGACCTGGTAAATTTGGCAAACACCTCAACTTGAGTGAACAAATTCCAAGTGAATGTAGACATAAAAGTGATATATTTACCATACCTTTCTAACAATATAGCAGCCATCATCCAGATGAAAAAAAGATTCAGCCAGATATGTTATTCCTCTTCGGGTTGGAATTCAAGATCTAATTTCCTCTTTAAATGTGATTTGTCAGCACTGCAGGTGAAAACATTGTTCAGGAGATTTACAATGATAGCACATCAAAGTAGTAAAAGGTCCATAAAACGACTAAATAATAACTTCCTGTATATCCAAATTCTTGAAAATTGTTGGTGGTGTCAGTACTCAAGAGCAATCGTCTTAGTAATGTTAGCACAAACCAGATAATTCCTTAGAAAACAACAACAACAACAACAACATACCCAGTGTATTCCCACAAAGTGGGTCTGGGGAGGGTAGAATGTACGCAGACCGTACCTTTACCTCAGATGAAGTAAAGAGGCTGTTTCCGATAGACCCCCGGCTCGAGACCAAAAAGGACCATAAGAGGTCGAAATAAAAGTACAAGAGATATAAAAAGGACTTCCTTAGAAAACAATCCACCCAAAATAACGTCTGTTTTACTTCTCTGTTTTTTGAAAAAGAGCTTATTCGTTAGGAGGTACAGTAACTTGACCACTAGATGAACACCCATCCCCTCATTTTTTTTCCTGTTATCGCCTGGACATGTGATTTGGAATAACACAAGTCCCATTTTTTTTTAACAAAAACTTTGCAATGTATGCAAACTAAAAACCAAAACGTGCATATGGTATCTTCCTGCATAAGTTAAGTATATCAAGAAGGTCGGCTACAAGGCCAAAACAATACTGCTTCTGTTGCCCTTCTTTCTACTGAATTAACAATTTCGCAGCGCACTACAGAACAAAAGAAAGCAAATTTTGAAGTGAAGTTCTAACTCTTAATAGAACAGCTCACACATTAATAAAGATATATATCCCAGACTTATTTCCCTTCATGGATTCTATGACAAACAGCTGGGAGAAATTGCTATAGTCCCTAGTTAGAATGAACTTACAGTAAAATAGACAAAAGCAGTGATTTTATTAATCAACTATTCTAGTACATTACTTCAGTTAATTAAGGGAGAATCATTAAAGTTTGACTACTTGAGCACAACTAGTGTCTGAGTTCAAAGGAAAAGGACCAGCGTCTTTGGTGCATAACCATGTGGGTACATCTCTCTGCAACCCACCCCCACCCCCACCCCCTCCCCCGCCCCATTTTTAAGCCAACAGGATAACAACAATGGTATATTACCAACATGAGATCAAGAACAACGGTAGAAGCTATTGCAGGGCGTATCAGCTAATACCTGTTAATGGTCGGTCTAGTAGGTGGTTTCATCCCAAAAACTGAGAAATCCAGTGACATGGGTACCTGTTCACTCCTCTCACCAGCAGCTTGTCGGACCTCATTTCCATGGTCATCCATCTTTTCTGGACGCGCATTTGCCTCGAATCCTTCGCGATGTGGCATCACTCTCCTTGACTTCCTTGGTGGAGACAATACCACAGGGCCATCATGTGCATTGAAATCTGACACCTTAGGATTTGCAGGCTCTCGCTTAGGGGGAGGTCTTGGAAGCAGAGCTGGTTCCGTAGGTGGAGGTCCTGATAAGAAGTACCTAAAAGAAAGGAAACGTTCAGTACCCACATCAACCGCAAGTCTGCAAGCTAAACAAGATGAAGAACAAACATACCGATGCTCCAATGCTTGCTGTGCTGAGATCCTAGCTTTTGGATCGTAAGTAAACATCTTTGACAAAAGATCCAGGCAATCTTCAGTAGCCGTTGGAAACAGTGTTTTGAGTGGCTGTCCAGGGACATATTGGTACTCAACATAATCCGGCAAGTAGACCATATCATGCCACTGTGAAGGCTTTGGGGTCCCAAAGGCCGCAAAAATCTTCCCTAGCTGATCAATATCACTGTTTCCCTAATATAATCACAGATTTCAAAACAAATTATTGGCTAAAATAACAACAGGCAGATAGGAGTAGTGAAAGCAGCACATAAAGTGTCACAGAAGTTCAAATAGTTATTGAAGAACTTATCATAGAAAAGGACCATCATAGGAACATGGAAGGGAAAACATGTTTAGTCTAGCTCAATAAGTAATTTGTTTTTCACTATGGCTTCATTTTCAACTGCACATGAAGTTTTCTAGAACAGAGCGCGAGGGACAATTACTCCAAGCTTTCATTTTTCTAGTGAAACTTCATGTAAATTTAACGAGAACGCATAGAGGGAAGACATCATCTCACAAAAATTGACGAAGTAATGAAAATTAGAGGGCAAGTTCTCCGAAGAATAATAACAGAAGGACAGATCATGAACATTTGGATGATATGTCCTCCATTGCAAAACCCACTAATCAAAACAAGCAATAGACCACGTGGATGCATAAATCACATCTAACCTCAAAAAGACACACGCAGTTTCACGCCCATAAAGACTCGACCACCTTATCCTACCAGCATATATACTTCAGTTCAAATGATAAGGAAAACTTTTTTTCTGAAAATGGCAAGTATAAATGACAAGGAAAACTTATGTCTTCAGGACTGTTCTCGGGAGTGTATAACATGGCTCCTTCTTGGATATCCATATAACTCCTATTTCTTCTTGGTTCAATAAGATAGACAAGTCTTCAAAGCCTAACTTGGAACTATATAATCTCATGCAATATTTGCAAAATTGTAACTGAAGAAGATATATAATTTTTTCCTGATAAGTAGAAGAAGAGAATATGCATACGTCTTAAGAGTAAAAGTCTAAAAGATGCATTCAAAAAGAGTGTTGAAGAAAGTTAATAACAAAGTATATATTATTGAAACAACTAGGACTGTACGGTTTCAGAGGTTGTCATGAAAAACTCTTCCAGAAAAGAGCATATCCTACATAACACCACAAAAGATCAAGTAGAACCCTGGCAACTCAAGTCATGGAAAGTAGTGGTAGCACCAACCAATTTCACATCAAAGGACAAGGATAACTTGTGAGAAGTATAATCATGACATAGACATTCACCTGCAAAAATGGTCGCCGCAGGAGGAGCTCAGCAAAGATACAGGCAGCGGCCCAAACATCTACTCCAGGTCCATACTGCTTTGCACCAAACAATAACTCTGGTGCTCTGTACCACCGAGCAAAAACCTAAAAGTATCCAACCAGATTAAAAGGTAAATGTTGTTTACACTATTTCCAACAGTAACAGAAGTAGAGAGGGCATGATATGAAAATGGAAAATATGATTTGTGAACTCTCCCAAATAAAATATTAAATAAAAAAAAAGAATAAAGAAAGTTAAATTTTTTAATGCTTCTTTCATTGCTCTAATCCCTAAAAGGAAAGGAGCAATTGAACTAAAAGACTTCAGGCCTATTACTCACTGGCAGTGTCTACAAGATTGTGGCTAAAGGTTTAACTGAGAGGTTGAAAAAGGTGATTGGGAAGGTGGTCTCTGGTTATCAGAATGCATTCATTAAAGGTAGGCAAATCACAGATGCTGCACTCATTGCTAATGAGGTACTAGACTGGAGACAGAAAAATGGTGAATATGGCCTACTCTTTAAGCTTGATATTGAGAAAGCCTTTGACAAGATCAACTGGCAGTACCTTATATCAACTCTAAGACAGATGGGTTTTGGGGAGAAATGGATTAAATGGATCAGATATCCTTCTCTAGAGTCAAATACTCTATCCTTGCTAATAGGAGTCCAGTGGGTTTCTTCTCTCCAAAGAGGACTAGACAAGGGGGTCCTTTATCCCCTTTTCTATTCATTTTGGCTATGGAGGGGATTAGTAGGATGCTGGAAAAAGCTAAGCAGTTGCACTGGTTAGAGGGCTTTAATGTAGGAAGAAGCCCTGGTCCATCAGTTTCTCTGTCTCACCTGCTTTTCACAGACGATACCCTGATTTTTTGTGTTGCTGAGAAGTCTCAAGTTCAATATCTCAATCTCACTCTTACGATTTTTGAAGCCCTGTCTGGATTGCACATTAACATGTCTAAAAGTGTCATCTACCCTGTCAATATGGTCCCCGAGCTGGAAGTTTTGGCTGATATTATGTGTTCTAACACTGGCTCTTTTCCAACCACTTACCTTGGTCTCCCTTTGGGTGCTAGACACACATCAACTGATCTATGGAATGTGGTAATTGAAAAATTTGAGAAAAGGTTGGCATCATGGCAGGGGCAATATCTATCACACTATCCTAGGGGGCAGACTCACCCTCATAAACAGTGTGTTGGACAGTATTCCAACCTACTTTATGTCCCTTTTCCTAATACCCAGCAAGGTACAGAAGCAGTTGGATAGCCTCGGGTGCTCATTTTTGTGGAAAGGTAATAGTGAAACTCATAAATTCGACCTGTTCAAAGGGACAAAGTAATTCTACCAAAAGGTCTCGGAGGTTTAGGGGTGAAAGATTTGGCCCTACATAGCAAAAGTTTTGTTACTGAAGTGGCACTGGAGATATAATCTGGAAGGTATTGGTATGTGGAAGGAGGTTAGTTCAAGCTAAGTATGGTTGTGACAGTCACTGGTGTACAAATGTTACTAGAGATACTTATGGTTGTGGACTATGGAAAGGCATCAGGAAGTAGTGGGACTAGTTCAATTCCAATATTCCATTCCAAGAGGGGAATGGGGATCGCATCCTATTCTGGAAAGACCAATGGATAGGCCAAACCACCCTGAAGGATGCTTATCCAAGACTACTCCATTGCCACTTATACAGCTTCAACTATTGCCCAGAATAGGGACGACAACACATGGAATCCCAGATTAAGAAGGAACCTGAATGACTGGGAGATTGAAGACCTTGTTTCTCTTCTTGGCTGTATACAGAATAGACTACTAAACCGTCAAAGTAGGGACAGACTCAGTCGAAGGCAATTTTAGTATGTGGCTCATTCCAGGTCATTAGGTAAGGTGCACGCGAATCAACTAATCCCCCCCCCCCTTTTTAGAAGATGACGTGTCATGAATTTCCACTAGGAGAACCTTAATTTGAAGCCAAAAAAAAAAATATGGCAAAATAGCAAGATAGAAAAGTGATTTTTGACATTTATGCTCCAAGAGTTGCAAGGTTCACCTTCACATTTGATCATTCAAGTACAATAGCCCAACATACCTGATGAGTGAATCTTCTATCAGGGCTACCAAATATACGTGCTAATCCAAAGTCAGCAAGCTTAAGCTGCCCATGAGGTCCAATCAGTAAATTGTTTGGTTTCATATCTCTGTCAGGAAGACACGGCAAAAATTTAAGGAAGCTGAACACAAGTCGAAATCAAGTGAAATCGAGAATATACAAACAGATACCTATGCAAGACCCATTTCTTGTGGCAAACAGCAAGACCTTGCAATGTCATCTGGATATAAGATTTTATATCCGCAGGTGAGAGGAAGATGTTCCTATCACGAATCACGGCCTCAAGATCTGTCTCCATGAACTCAAACACAAGATGCAAGTTTCCTTTGTGCGGGTAGACATCAATCAATTCAATAATCCTAGGATCCTTCAGCTCTTTCAATAATTTGATTTCCCTTAGGGCAGTAAAATTCACCCCTTCCTTCTGTTTCCCAAGACGAATTTTCTTGATAGCAACAACCTGGCCACTCTGCAAAAAATGAAATTAAAGCATACATCAGATATATCGTTATTTCAATATAAATGGAACCAAATGTTGAATCAGTTCATTACTATGCCTCAATCCAAAACCAAAACCAGTTCGGGTCCATTATATGAGTCCTTTATAGCCATTTCGCATTATCCAAGTCCATTTCACTTCAATACTTCTAAATAGTTTTTCTTTCAAGGCAGTTAACCACTCTCTTAAATTAGAGGTTCTCAAAGTCTCGCGCTACTCCATATAGCCTAGAGAATTATGCCTTGTCGAGATTAGTTACAAAGTGAGCTCAAAAATCATCAGAATCCATCTAAGATCTAGCACTAACAGATAGGGGGACCTAGTCTTGTTCCAAATGCATCAGATAGGGTTATTTGGAAGCACAATAAGGATGGGAACTTTACAGTCAGTAGTGCCTACAAGAGAGAGTTACAAGGTGTAGCTGGAGGTGTTCAATACAACTGGAAGAGTGTATGGAAAGGCCAAATTCCCACAAAAGTGAAATGCTTCACTTGGCTAGTCATTAAAAGAGCTTGCTTAACCCAAGAAGTTCTTCATAAGAAAGGAATGCAACTAGTACCCAGGTGTTTTCTATGCAACTTAACAGGGGAAACAAACAATCACCTGTTCTTGCATTGCAAGTTCACATCACAGCTCTGGGAACTTTTCCTTAATATCACTAGCTCCAGTTGGACAATGCCAGAACACACTGATACAACCTTAGGAACCACACCCCAAAAGCTAGTTATTAAGGTGGGAGAGCCCAAGGCTATATAAGCCCCACATAAGTTCCTCATTTAACCAATGTGGGACTCAAGTCCCATTCCTTGCAATAATATCATAACAAACCACCACACTCCGCGTCCGTCATCCTCGACGGCTGTGCGCTAGACATTAACTAGCCCCGGCCGAACACTGCCATACCGGCGTCACCATCCAAGGCACGTTGGGCACGGAGGGTGATGGGTGGCTCTGATACCGTTGATACAATCTTAGGAGAACCACACCCCAAAAGCTAGCTATTAAGGTGGGAGAGCCCAAGACTATATAAGTCCCACATCAGTTCCCCATTTAACCGATGTGGGACTCAAGTCCCATTCCTTGCAATAATATCATAACAAACCTCACATCCGCTGTTCAACTGTTGGATCAGAAGGGGGGGAAGCAAGACCAGGAGGAGGTGGTAGAAGATGATCCCATCTTGCATATGGTGGTCTGTGCGGAAGGAATGAAATGGAAGATGTTTTGAAGATAGATCCAATTCCATTCACAAAGTAAAATGGAATTGTTTAGTATCTTTACTTTTTTGGTGTAAACATTTCGTATAGAGGATGTAGATCAAATTGTAGATTTAATAGGAAGCTTGTGATTAGGGTAATGAATTTTGAAGGTGGCCAGCATATCCTAGTGTTGAAGAATACAAATTTACCAATGTTAAAAAAAAAGATCTAGCACTAACAGAATATTCTCTTTTTCCTTTTTTGTGCTCAATTCAAAAGCTTACGAAGCTTAACTTACCACTCAACTTTGCACGATAAAAATTAAATGAAACACATTCCTATTAAGTCATAAACATCAACAAAAGAACAGTCAATCGACTACGATTATGCTGAACTTCAACATACAACAATCCTCCTCCTTTACAGGGACTTCTTCTTTATCAGGGTTCCAAACGTGCTATGTGAAGCTTGGAGATAAGACAGAAGTCAACAAACGTGGCATTAATTATAGAATCCTAGAATTATAGAAACCAAAGATGGCAAATGAAACACACACACATACACACGAGCTCGCACTAACATCATTTTCTTTGTGTTTAATGCATAAACTTACACAGCTTAATCTTCAACCATTCAACATGAAAAAATCAAAATTCAAATGGGCTATGTGAAGCTTGGAATTATTGAATTGTAGAAATTCATTTATTATAAAAATCCAAGAATTACTGAAACCAAATATGGAAAATGAAAAACACAGACACACCAACTAGCTAGCACAAACAGCTTTCTCTTTTATTTCCAATTCAAAAACTTACAAACATTACAATCTTCAACCATTCGACATGACAAAATAAAAATTAAACAAAGAAAAACACCATGAATTCATAGAAACATCCCAATCATATCATGAATTGAACAAAACCCTAGAATCATGAAACCAAATACTCCAAAAGGGGAACGGAGAAACACCCACAAGTGTATACACAAAGTTACCTTCGTATCAATGGCCTTGTAGATAACACCAAAAGTACCTTCACCAAGAACTTCTCGTTTCAGATAACGATCTGCTACTTTCTTATTCATAGCCAATAAATTGTCTACTAACGACATTTTTTCTTCTGATTTTTTTATGGGTATTGCATCCACCTCACTGCTATAAGCTATTCTACCCAGCTAATCGAGTGTATATATACGACATACAATGAAAGTGGTAAGTCTTTTATTGGATCTGTAAAATTGCTAACAAGGTGTTTGTTCGAGTGTCTCAGTGAAAGAGTATAAAGGGGGAAAGCAATAGGATCGTATTGGATTTCTTTAATGGAGATTTCTTCATTTTTCACTTTAATTTAAAACAAGTGTTAAATTACATGAATTTCCATTCACACCTTCACTCTACACTTCTTTTTCTTTTAAATTACATGAAACACATTCCAAAATTCATAAACATCAACAAAAGGACAGTCAATCAACTTTGAATCAACTATGATTATGCTGAAATTCAACCTACAACATCCTCCTCCTTTACGGGGACAGGACTTGGAACTTCTTCTTTATCAGGGCTCCGAACGGGCAATGTGAAGCTTGGAGATAGAAATCAACAAACACGACATTAATTATAGAAATCCTAGAATAATTGAAACCAAAGATCGCAGATAAAAAACGCGCACACACCCACAAGCTCGCACTAACAAAAAATTTCTCTATGTTTAATTCATAAACTTACACAGCTCAAAATCAACCATTCAACGTGACAAAATCAAAATTCAAATGGGCTATGTTGAAGCTTGGATAACATGGCATTCATTTATTATAAATATCCTAGAATTATCAAAACCAAATATAGCAAATGAAAAACGAAGACACGCCCAAGAGCTCGCACAAACAACATTTTTCTTTGTGTTTTTCATAAACTTACACAGCTTAATCTTCAACCATTCAACATGACAGAATCATAATTCAAATGGGCATTTTCTTTGGATAACATGGCATTCATTTATTATAGAAATCCTAGAACTATCGAAACCAAATATAGCAAATGAAACACACACACACACAAAACCTAGCACAAACAGCTTTTCCTTTTTGTTTCCAATTCAAAAACTTAAGAAACTGGGAATCTTAGTAGCTCAGTTGGTTGGATACATGAACTTTCACCTTATTGGCGAGAGTTCAATTCCCCACCTTGTAATCCCCTTCCCCATTTCCCCTTCGAAAAGAAAATTTAACAAACCTTAATCTTCAACCACTCAACATGCCAAATGGGCTATATTGAAGCTTGGATAACATGGCATTCATTTATTATAGAAAAAATCCTAGAATTATCGAAACCAAATATAGCAAATGAAACACACACACACACACACACACAAAAGCTAGCACAAACAGCTTTTCCTCTTTGTTTCCAATTCAAAAACATAACAAACGGCAAATATTAGTAGCTCAGTTGATCGGCTACATAAACTTTCACCTTATTAGCAAGGGTTCATTTCCCCACCTTATAACCCCCTCCCCATTTCCCCTTCATCAATAAAAAAATTAAAAAAAAAACTTAAATTTCCCTAATCTTCAACCATTCAACATGAAAAAAAATCAAAATTCAACAAAAACCCTAGAATTCATGAACCCAAATACACCAAATGAAAAACGGAGAAATACCCACAAGTGTACATATATACACAAAATTTACCTTCGTATCAATGGCTTTGTATACAACACCATAAGTACCTTCACCAAGAACTTCTCGTTTCAGGTAACGATCTGCTACTTTCTTATTCATAGCCAATAAACTCTCTACTAACGACATTTTTTCTTCTGATTTTTTTATGGGTTTTGCATCCGCCTCACTGCTAAACAATTCTACACAGCTAATTGAGTGTATATATATACTAACAATTCTACTAATACGATGAAATTGGTAAGTTTTTTATTGGATTTTTGAAATTGCTAACAAGGTGTTTGTTAAAATGTTTCAGTGAAAGAGTATTAAGAGGGGAAAAAGCAATAGGAGCGTATTGGATATTTCTTTAATTGAGATTTCTTCATTTTTCACTTTAATTTAAAAACAAGTGTTGAATTACACTTTTTTTATGTGTTGTTTTATTTACTTTTTTTATTATAATAAAAAATTATGCATATATATGTGTATATATTTGTCTTTTATCGAATCACACAAGTATATCATGATTATATCACGGATTGAGAAGAAATTATGCCTATAGTTCAGATAAGAATGTATGGAAAGAAATGTCTCGTGTTGTAATTAAATTAGTATAAACATCGAATGCAGGTAGATTTTTAGTTTGAATGTTGCTTGTAATTTAATTCAAGAACTTATATGTCTGGAGAAGTATCAGATTTAGGAACTTTTAGTTTGGAACAAAAATTAGAATTGTTTGTAGATATAGGTGTGTCTCCTGGACACTCAGGTATGACCTGACACATTTTATGTATGTTGTTTTTACATTTGAACGCGCGAAATGTTATTTCGATCTATTTTCAGTTTAAAAAATTATTGTAAAATTATATTTTAACAGTTATAATCTATATCGATTTCATCTTTATGCCCCTCTCTAATATATTTCTCTATTTTTATTTTATTCTTCTCTACATTCATCATGACAGTTTATTTTTATAAATAACTCAATTCCTAATTTAAGCGTAATTCTCCCATTTTTATTATCTCATCTCTCGATTTTGAAAACTTGAAAGAACGCAAGAAACATAAATATTGATTATATGAAAATTGAACTATAAATTATTTTATTTTCTACGTAATTTGCATCAAAAGAGAGATATCGTACTAACAGATTAGCGGAGAAGAAAAATAGGGGAGAGAAGGTGCAAATAACTATATTTATTTTAAAAAGATTCAAGTGTTATTCACCAATTTGTCCATTTGACACTTTATTAGCGATTGTGATCCACGCATGAGATGTAGTGAACTGAAGTATCCAAAAAATACCTAGTTATTGAAATTATGATGTCTAAATAATTACTGCATAAATTAAGTGTCAAATTACAGTTATGTGCCTATGTATGTATTTTGGCAAGAGAAATATCATAATATTTTATGGTTAATTACACTAAAACACTCATATAATATGACTCAATTTCATATACACCCCTTATATTTTAAAATCAAACAGTTACATTTTTTATAATATAAAAATATTACACTTACACTTTTTATGAGATATATCTATAACTAAGTATATTAAAATATAATTATTAAGTATATTAAAATATAATATTATAAGTTAAACATTTTAGGAAGTTACTTTTATGAAATCTTAAGACGAAGATAAAAATGTTAAGAGAAATTTTTTGTTCATGCCTTTGATTGAAAAAAAGAACAAATATTTTTGAAAGATTTATTTTCCGAAAGGATTGAAACTCATAAATAGGAAATGAACATAAATTATTTACTAAAATATACTAGTATTAATAATAACTTTCCTACACTTTAACTACGTAAGTTATTTTTTATTTAATTTATTATATAAAATTTGCTTTCCTATTTGTAGTTTTTTATTTATTCTTCCTCTTTAAAAATATCCTAAATATACTTAGTTTAACGATGTTTCATTTTTGTAGGATTTTCATTATATATAAAAGTTTAAATATTTTTGGAATAACATTAAAAGGGCCAATGGCAAAACCAAGACTTTCATTAAGAAATTCAAAATATGAAAAAGTAAATACACGAACGAATCGAAAGGGGTTCAACATTTACTATATATACATAAAAAATAATTATAATCATATATAAATAGTGTAATATTTTACCGAATGAAATTCGGATGAACTCCCTAGCTCCAAGCTGGCTCCGCCCCTTATAGGGCCGTAAGTATAAAATTTCTTAAAATAAGGGGTGCAAATATTTATTTTTAAAATACAGAAGGCTTATTAACAACTAAGTCATAGTACATGAATGTTTAACGAAATTAACCTAATATTTTTAATGAATAGAAATGAAAAAAAAAATAGAATTGAACATAAAATAAGTATTTTTTTTAGGCTGAAAAGTTTAAACCAATTATAATTTTCGGCATTTGAAATGCGCATACATTGAATCATGTAGTTCATTTTCTAGTAAGAAATTCAATTTCTTCCTTTTCTTCTCTTGACATACCATTTTACAACGAAGCTAAACAGCATTTGGATTAGAATATAATTTTTTGAATTCAATAATTAAATGAACGCATTTCTCAAATTGAGAAAAAAATAATCAAACAATACATTTTCAATTACGCTCATATAAATATATACATAACTTTAGCTAAATCTTCAAAAATCAAATCCAAACGCTATGAATTTTAGCTTCTGTTGTGATTTGTATTGCCTTTATCTCAAAATATTTATCAAAATTTTCATTTAAACGTTCTTTAAGAAAATATTAATAAGAGTTCATTTTTTAAAATTATTTTACCCTCTTAAAAGCACAAGGCAAAACTATTTTTTTACTATGTGAACTCATAACATCAGTTTATTAATGTAATTAATGTAAGGAATAATAAAAAGGTTGTCTCTTTGTGATTGGTTTGGAATCGTGAAATCATCTATTGATATCTATGTTAGAATAGGTAGCATTGGGGTGTAATTTTTTTGTGGACTCTGCTTTTCGAATGCAAAATATCTTCACACTCTTAAATTTCAATGATCGTGTTACATAAAATATATGAGGATCAAACGTTAGCCTGCCTACATTGTAAGTTTTAAAAAATGATGCGCAAGCAAAATAAGAGAATTTTCAGTCAAAATAATCGGTATAAGATAATTTATAGGCCAAATACATATGCGGCCCCTTAAACTTGTCAAGATTTTTTGCTTAGATACCTTAACTAGAAGTGTTACCCATTGAACACCTAACAAGTTTAAGGGGCCGCATCTTGAAAATCTTAGCAATTATAATTGTCTTATTTTGATAAAGAAACGTGCATTACGTATTTTTTGTAGACGCTGCTGATTGAATGTGAAATATTTTAACACTCTTAAATTTCAATAATTTGTTACATAAAAGACATGATGATCACACCTTAGTCTATCTGAATCAAAGGTTTCAAAAAATACGTATGAGCAAAAAAAGAGCACTTCCAATCAAAATAACATATATAAGATTAGTTATATAATTATTGTTTTATTAAAAAATGTAATTGTCTGGTTTTGATAAAGAAATGTGTATTATGTTCTAATCAATATATTAAATTTATTCCTATTATAACGACCTATTCAGTTGTTATTAAAAGGCACCTCGTTGTGAATTACGAAAACTGTAAAAATACGCTCTTGGTTTAATTTAAGGTGACACGACAAAAAAATTCAAAATTTAAAATTTTGTTCGGGTTGACGTCATCCCGCTAAAGCGAGAATTTTTCTGCTATAGCACTGCCACTGTAGCGATCGACATACCCTTATAGCGGGCTGACGGAACTAGTAACCAAAAATGCGAACTTTATATTTGGACTTCTCCTCTTCAGTTGCAAAAAGACAAGGGTTGCTCCAAAAACTCTCCTAGGCAACCATATAGCTTAGAAGCACTAGAGAGAAGGGATTTTCGCTACTATGGGGTAAAACTCATGAATTCCACGCCTATTTTTTGTCAGGATTCACCTCGAAGCCAAAAGTTCATTTTCAGACTTTTGAAGCAGCTGTTTGGCGTCCAGGTAGGTTAGGTTTAAATTGAGTAGTTTAGACCTACTTTTCGATTGCATAATATATCATAGATTAACAGAAGATTTCATGCGTAGGCCTTCAGACATGGAGTCTGGAGGAATAACATATTAAATATTGTTATTCAGGGTCAAAAATTACTATTGTAATAATGATGACCATATGACTGACTGTTGGTGTTTATATTATGGTTGTTAAATTCTTGGGGAATCGAATTATGAGTGAATTTTCTGAAACTGATAACGAGAATATAATAAGAAGGGGTTGCTATGTATTAGCGGATTTCTCGGATAGTATAATAAGAGGAACGGATGAGCTGGGAGATGCTGGGCTCTTGACATTTGAGAGATGTGTTTCATGTGGATGCGTGATTGTTCCTGAATAACCCTAGAAAGTAAGGTATAAGAATTTATGTGCTTAATAGAATAAGCTGGGGCTTAGTCTTCAGGCCGGTCCTCAAGGTTAGAATAAGGAATCATACCTATTGTGGTAGATGATGGTTAATTTGTGACTCAAATTACGTTATGTGTGCATGTTAACTGTTTCATTAGTATTAATTGTACAATACGTGTTTAAGGAATAAGAAAATGAATGTTTAACGATATTAGATTGTCAATCTCATGCAATAAACTTATCTTAAATGCTTATTGCCTTTACGAGTGTGGGTTGTATTCATTGTGATTGTGATTGTTGTGATATTTGTGATTATTCGATTGACTCGAGTACCATGCCTGGTACAGATTATCGATTGGCTCGAGTACCACACCTAATATAGGATACTCATTGGTTGAATCGGGTACCACGCCTGATATGGATTCATTATGATTGGCTCGGATGTCACGCTTGATACGGGATTGATTATTATATGTGTTGTGGTTCCTTGAGTGAATCAGGTTTGTTTTACTATTGTTGCATTGTGTACATTGATTTCATAAATGAACCAGGCTTGATTGTTGTGGTGTATTATTACACGTTGGTTCATGAGTGAGCGAGTTGGTACGTCATAAGTGTTTGGGTGGTTCTTTAAATGAACTGAGATTACATATTGGTACTGTAGATGATGTCATAAGGATCCTTGGGTAGTCCAAGTTATTTGAAAGGTGTGACATAGATTGGTTGTGTTTGTCAATATGGTTGGGACATGTCTTGTATGGTGGTTGGTCAGGGTGGTAACTGAGAGTTTTACAGGTTGGTCCATTAAATCGGCTAAGGATTAAGGGTCAGAGTTGTTGACTTAGGATCTTAAGTGAGAGAAACGGACCTACTAACAGGGATAGTTAACAATTTGATTACAAGACCGAGACTAGTAGGGTATTTCTAGTGTTTGGCAAGATGGATATACTTGAAGAATCGTAGTGTTATAAGGGGTCAGGTTGTGATCGAGATAGAGAGGTGAAATATCTTTTAATGGTAGAGTTGACAGCGGAAAAAAGTGGGGTATAGGCTTGGGGAAAGAATGTATAAAGTCCTTGGATATTTTACCTGAGTAGTAAGGGTTGTTGATGAAGGACCAAGACTGTGTAATTGTCAAGTTGTATGTTTTCTTTTGAATTTTTATATGATATTATATGGTGGATTTGGGTCGATCGCTAATGACTACCAGTATATGTTATTTGTATTTATACTACTCTTGCTATGCCTTTTTAGGTATAGTCTAATTGCATGATCAATTGACGTTTTTCCTGTGACGCGGATAGAAATCTCCAACAGCTTCAACTTATCTCTTTCTATGGTGAAAGTTGTGTCTTATTTCTTGGTTATACTTCTCTTAGTAGCTCTTGTACCTGTTTAGACCAGTTCTTAAGGAGAATTTTTCATTGTATTTGTAAAGAATTTCATTGTACTTGAGTTTTTGTGTCTGTTTTTAAATATTAAAGGTAATTTTATATTTTCTTATTGACTTTCGCATTACTTGTTTTAATCGGGTAGTAAGGGTTCTCCTATCTAGGTGATTAGAGTAGGTTCCCGCACGACTCGATAGTTGAATCGTGACACCTATCAAATAGAACTTTATTGGATCAAGTCTTATTACCGACGTTTCTTATAGCAAAGAAGATAAAAAGAAAAAGACAAAGCAATTTTAAAGAGATTTCACACCCAACTATTCAAACTCTCTCTCGCTCTCCTTATATATATATTCCTCATGTTTTATTTTCATTCTCACCCAACTACCGACGTTTTTGCTCATCATATATAATTTTATGCTTTTAATTTTATTTTTTATATACAGAGTTTATCTTTAGTCCTGAGATTGCCTCAATTATTATCGACATAACTATGATGTACCTAACTTGTTCCACTTTAGCTTTACATAAGATTATAGTATTATTTGTATAAAACAGATAATAGATTTTTAGGTATTTTATGTTTCCACCTTCAATCCGAAAGCCTCTTAGTCAATTATTTTGATTGGCTTTTCTCACCATATTACTGAAGCCTTTCATAGTTAAAATGAAAAGAAAAGGAGACAAGAGGTCTCATTGTCTTAGACCCTTTCAGAAGTAAAGTAACCAGTAGGTTCTCCACTAGAACAAAGAACCTAATAATTTTAATGCAAAAACTTATCCAACTTAGCCACCTATCTCCAAAACCCATCTGTTTTAGTATTTTTAGGAGGTCTTAAATTTTAATGATCCGTCACATAAAAAATATGAGAATCACACCTTAGTCTTCCTACATCGAAGATTTCAAAAAATGGTGAGCGAGCAAAAGAAAAGAATTCTTAGTCAAAGTAACATGAGATACAAGATTAGTTATATAATTATTGTTTTATTAGTAACCGTAATTGTCTTGTTTTGACCAAAAAAAATACACGTGTATTATATATTTTTTAGACTCTGGTAATTGAATGCGAAATGTTTTCACACTTTTAAATTTTGATGATCTGTTACATAAAAAACATGAAGATATTGTCTCATTAGAAACTGTAATTGTCTTGGTTCGACAAAAAAAACGTGCATTACGTTCTAACCAATATATCAAATTTATTTCTACAGAACGTTATTGAATCAAGTCTTGCTGTCAACGTTTCTTATAGGAAGGAAAATAAAAAAAGAAAAAATAAAGCAATTTTAAAGAGATTTTACACTCAACTACGCAATCACCTAGGCTCTCTTTTCTCTTTATATATATGTATGTATTCTTCATCTTATTCTCATTCTCACCATCCATTTTTTCTTATATATATGTATAGCAACAATTTTTGCTTATCATACATAATTTTATTCTTTTGATTTTATTTTTTTTGTATACACAGTTTAAGATGGTAAAAGGTCATCTAGAGTTGTTAGTATACATGGTTTTTTTTTTTTTGAATTTGTTACTTTTGCATGTTAATGGGTCTAAAGATTCAATGTATTTTATTATTTTTTCATTTAAATGAGTTTAATATACATCTTTTCCTTTTTAAGAAAAAGATAAAATTTGCATACACATTGCTTTACTCAGACCTCAATATTTGTGTGATTATACTTGATATGTTGTTGGTGTTACTGCAGAAGATGGGAATGATATATTTTGAAAGCATTTTTCTTGATTATGTTTGTTCCATAAATTTTCATTCTTTCATAATTGTTTTTTCTCTTTATAGTTCTAATTTTTTGTCGCCTACTCTTTCTTTCTTTAATTTTTAAGGCCAAGAAGACAATTTGAGGATACTTTTGATTTGTCTTCGGCCTGGTGATAAGGTGAGAATTATATTTATATTTATTTATTTATTTTGATATGTTTGCGAACTCTATCGGTGTAAGCTTGCTCATATAATCATATTACTTTCTTCGAGCCTGATAAAAGGAGAATTGCAATATAGACTGATTAATTTATTAGCATAAAATTAGTCAATTTATGATGAATTTAAACCGAGCTAAGACAAATCAAAATATATCAAAAAATCTATAATCTATTTTAACTTGTTCTTGAAGAGGGAGATTAACTAGAGTTTTGAAGGTGGAGCTCTTCTGAATTCCAAAAGAGGATCTAAGTGGGAAAATTGAGCTGCTAATCTATGGATCCCTTAGTCCTATCATTATCTATTCGAATGATAGGTTTGAGGTTTGCATATATAAGGAGCTGCATTTACCTTACTGAGATCCTTATTTGGATTGAAGGGAGCTCTACACTTGATAACCCTAGTTCATTTCTCTTTACCACCAAGGTTATTGTAGGATAAATATGATTCCTTCATGTTTAATCAGAGATTTCAAATTTAAACCCTGAAAATAAATAAAATTCTATTAAAAAGTATTTTTTTTCCTTCAATGGGCTTTATGCCTCATAAATTCGAATTAGTCATTGAGTCTGAAGTAACTTATCCAATGTCAGATAAAAAATTTAAAAAAATATTACCATACTAATTTTTTTCTTCTATTACCACTAAAGGTTATGATGAAGTGGAATTAAACTCTGAGAATGAAAAATATATGATAATCTATTATTAGAAAAAGAATATTTTTTAAAAAAATATTTATTTTTCGGAGGGATCAAAACTCATAAATAAAAAACGAGTATAGAGTATTTAATAAAATATACCAACTATTAAAAATAACTTTCCTACACTTTAACTTAATAAGTTATTTGTTATTTATTTTATTATATAATTTTTTTATTTTTTATTTATTTTTCTACTTCAAAATTATCTTAAATATACTTAATTTGATGAAATTTGATTTTTATAGGATTTTCATTATATCAAAAGATTTAATTATTTTTAGGATAATATCATTGAGGTTGTAGGTGTAAAGATTTTATACTATAAAAAGTAAAAATATTTATTATTAAGATATAGAAGACTTATCAATAACTGAGTCATAATACATGAGTGTTTAATGTATATCAATAAATGAGTCATAATACATGAATGTTTAATGTAATTATCTAATATTTTAAAAATAAATTCAAAGCCTCACTACAGATTTTTTTTTGGGATGGGACAATGACGAGGAAGTACCATTGGACTTCCTGAGAAACTCTCAGCTTTCCTTATGAAGAATGTGAAATTGGTGTGAGACAACTGGAGGATGTTTATTTGTCTCTACAATATAAACAACGGTGGCTTTTCAGATTCAAAAAATTATTGTGGGGAGATTTTCTCAAAGCTAAGTATTGCCAAAGGGCCAATCCAGTTGCCAAGAAATGAGATACATGACCGTCTCTTGTTTGAAAGCATATAATAAAAAACAAAGTCATTATTGAGGCTCATATTCAGTGGTCTTTAAAGTCTGATACCTGCAATATATATATAGAAACAACAAAAGATTAAAATTAATTGTAAAATAAGTAATTTTTGAGGCAGGATAGTTTAAGTCAATTTTTTGACATTTGAAATACGCATACAATGAATCAAGTAATCATTTTTTAGTAAGAAATTCAATTTCTTTATTTTCTTCTCTTAACGCACTATTTCACAATGATAAAAGGTTATCTAGAGTTGCTAATATACATTGCTTTATTTCTTTGAATTTTTGTTACTTTTGCATGTTAATGGATCTAAAAATTTAATGTGTTTTACTATTTTCTCGATTTAGATGGGATTGATATACCTTTTTTTTTTAAAAGAAAAGGTAAAGTCTGTGTATACATTATTTTATTCAGATTTTAATATTTATGTGATTATATTGGATATATTATTATTGTTATTATAAAAGATGAGTATATATTTTGAAAGCATTTTTCTTGATTACATATGTTCCATAAGTTTTCACTCTCTCTTAACTTTTTTTTTTTTTTGTAGTTCTAATTTCTTGTCTCCTTCTCTTTCTTTCTTTCTTTAATTTCTAAGTTTGTTTTTTAAAAAAGTTGAGGGTAAAAAGGAGAAAATGAAGGAGGGGATTAAAGTAAAAAAAAAAATAGTTTGAGGATACTTCTGATTTGTCATAGGCTTGATGACAAAGTGAGAGTTGTGTTTATATTTATTTATTTATCTTGATATGTTTGTGAACTTTATCGGTGTAAGCTTGCTCATATAGTCATATTAGTTTCTTCGAGCCTGATAAAAAGAGGATTGCACAGGTTGATAAAACTAACTTGTTTGAGAGAAATTAGGATTTTGAAGGTGGAGCCCTTCTGAACTCCAACAGAGGATCTAAGAGGAAAAATTGAGTTGTTGATCTATGGATCCCTCAATCTTATCTATTCTCAAATTAACTTTAGATAGATTTGTGGTTTACATATGTCAGGAGTTGCATTTACCCTTCTAGATCCTTGTTTGGAATGAAGGGAGTTCTACACTTGATAACCCTAGTGTTTTTGAGGTTATAGTAGGATGGATATAATCTCTTCATGTTTAATCAAAGGTCTCATATTCGAACTTTGAGAATGAATATTTTTTTTGAATGCAAGTGTTTTTCTCATTTAATGGGCCTTACACATCATAAATTTAGATTAGTCATCGAGTCTTATATGAGATACCGAACATAGTCAGATAGGAGATCGAGAAAAAATATTACTAATTTTTTCTTTTATTACCACCTAAGATTGTGGTGGCATGAGACCGAACCCTGAGAATGAAAAAATTTATGATAGAAAGCGCTTTCTTCTTTAATAAATTTTACACGACGAATTCAAATTAATCGATACGTAAAATGGGCACCAAACATAAGGTGAGAAGCTAAAAAAAAAATACTACTAGATTTTTTTTTATTTTTTTAATATTTGTTGACTTTGCATCAATTCCCTTTTCTCATTCTTGACTAATAAGGATAAAAAAATTTAATTTCATGATTTGATTTTTGATATGATTTATGGGATTATGAAAAAATTCATGTCACTTTGCTAGGTATGTATCATTTATGTTAGAGTTCAACTAGCATATATAATTTTTTTACTGTATAAGAAATTTCATCAAGAAAATTAAAAAATAATAATCATATGTCGGATGATTTTTAACAATTTATATATATATGGTAATATTTTTTTACATATATCACAGTTCTCTGACAAAAAAATGCAGTTGAAAATCCTTCGACATACCTATATGGCTCCACCAAATGCAGGTAATCGACACCCAAAGATGGAGGTAAAGTAGGAAGTAGGAATTCGACTGAGCTCAATAACTTCAATTCAAATCCTGTATTTAATCTCCAGCAAGATATAGATCAAAGTATACCAGCCAAACAATCAAAATTATTATCAAGATTTAAGCTAGAAAAAAGATCATCAATTAAAGTTTATGCTTTTGCTTATTTTTGTAGCGCAAATTTTATGCAGGATGAATGTGTTTGCCTACAAAAGACTAATGTTGAAGATTTGTACAACAAGCAATTTTATTAATCTTTGATTGTTTTTATTTATCAGTTTAGCAATTTGGTGGACTAAGTACATACTGCTTAACATAACCACTTAAATACGTCTATATGCCCATTTGTTATATTTAGGGATGGGCATAAAATCATCAAACATCCAATTACCGAATTGAATGGGGATTATCGTATCAAAATTTAATTTATCGTGTCAGATGAAACTTTAAAAATTTAAAATTTGATATATGATATCTACTTTTAATTATCGATTATCTTAATACCAAATCGAATACCAAACACTTATCTCTACTTATATTATAGGTCAATTCGATAAGCTCAAATATCATAAATTGACCTTGGTTCTAGAATGTAAAATGTTCATTTTTTTAATCAATTTTCTCATGACGATATAAAAACAAGAGAAAAACTTTATATACGGTAAATCAATTGAGGTTCTAATAAAATGGGGGATAATTTTGGCTAACTTGATCAATTTTGAGTTTATTAATTTTATAAGCACCTATGTTGTGTTTAAACCAAGTATAATAATATATAACAATAATAATAATAATAATATATTCAGTATAATCATATAAATAAAATACTGAGAGAATAAAATATACACACACCTTACTCTTAGCTCATGAAATAAATTTAAATTTTTTATTGGAGTTCTTGAACTTTCTTTCAAAATTTTCATTAAACACTTTCGTTCACGTAGAAGAGAGAAAAAATAATAATATATATATATATATATATAATTAATATTGAACATGATATAGATGATTATATCTGACTATTGTTATGAAATTTTACTTGTAAAATTGAAATTTCACGATAATACATATTTTTCAAAAACAATATTGGTCAGCAAATACTATTTCATCGAATTTTGAGTTACTCAACACTTGTAGATTTTGTAGCAATCCAAAAAAATATATATAATTTATTTAATTCCCCATGTCTCCACCCTTCTTTATATGCTTCCATATTATTACTACTAGTTAGGTACTATTAATTTTTTTATATCTTGTTCTACTTATCCAATATCTTCTTTTGTTGGAACACTCAATTATGCTCACTAGAATAGGAACAATTAACATATAAATTATGAGTGCATAGGTTATAGGAGGGTAAAGATTATTAGTATAGTGAATTATTGTTTCAAGATTGTGCAATGGTGGCAATGACACGTGTCTAAAGATCATTAGTATAGTGAATTTGTTTCAAGATTGTGCAATGGTGGCAATGACACATGTCTAGGTGCTAAAGGTAGTGACACACCTAATAAGCGCATTTAAGTTTACTGAGGATATGATCTCATATAGAAAAATATGAAGAACGAGAATTAGAGTAAAAGGATAATAGGTAGCCGAGTGTTATCGTACTTTTATGTGAGTCTCCTGTGTTCATCTTCTCTTTATCTAGTAGCATTAGTTAGTATTCACCTACTCATATAGTATCATATTCTGTAATTTTTATTATTGTTTTTTTTGCTTTGTTTCTCCTGCTATATTATTGTTGTTATTTTTTTTTCAATCATGCTTTGATTTCACTTTTTTTGAGCCAAGGATCTATCGAAATGGTTTTTCTACCTCACAAAAATAGAGGTAAAATTTGTGTACATCTTATCCTCTTTAAATTATACTTGTAAGATTATATTGGGTATATTATTATTATTTTTGACATGTAACTTTAACGTTGTTCCATGGAGATATATATGTTTCTCCTAAATTGTAATTTTAATTTCTATAAGAATTCAATCACCAAAAAAATTATTTTCACAAAAATTTAAGATATGCTCTAACAAATGCTAACATTTTATTCATTTTCGATGGAATATCTCGACTTTAGAAATAATAATGATATGTTATTCAAATATATATATTATATATATAGTACTGATAACTATTATAATAACTTTTAGAATTTGATATTCACGTGACCGTTTTTAATAAGTGATAACAAATGAAATCTACTTAGACATGAAAAAAAAGGCAAATTTTGTTCAATTTTGTGCGCCTTGTAATTAATTTATAATTATCTTTGCGTGGTAATTTTTTTATAATTATCTTTGCATCATAATTAAATTGTAATATATCTCTTATAATTACTTTCTCCCCAAGTCATTAGATACCATACCCTATTGATATTTCACATTTTTCTGAAAATAATACTAATATAATTATTATAGAGTAAAGTTATGAGGGCTTTATACATTGGAATTAAAAAATTGTAAAGAAAAGAAGAAGAAGATAGGGTCAAAAGTGTAAAGACGTTAATAATATAAGGACTCAAAAGTAAACATTAGTCACCTGAAAAATAACATAAGAAGTCCCTATTTTTCATCAATAATGTCTTAAACCGCCCTATTTTCTTTACATTTTTTTTCTCAGTTCTTCACTCCTGTATATATAGCTATAAAACCCGTACACTGAAATCCCAATTGCAGTGCATCACTATTATTTCAATCGGTAAAAAGCAAAAAGTGCAAAAAAAGAAGAAGAAAAAAAGAATAAGGAATCATGTCTTCCCCTAGCAAACGCAGAGAGATGGACTTGATGAAACTGTAAATTGAAGCTCAAATTTATTCAAATTTTAATTTTTTTGTTGATGGGTTGTTTTAGTTTTATTTGAATTTAAGTGGGTATTCATTTCTTGGAAAAATTTTGGATGATAGAGTGACGAAACTGTAAATTGGAACTGAAATTTACTCAATTTTTTTAATTTTTTTGTTGATGGGTTGTTTTAGTATTGTTTGTGTTTAAGTGGGTATTGATTTTCTTGGAAAAAATTAGGAAAACTGTAAATTGGAACTGAAATTTACTCAAATTTTTAATTTTTTTGTTGATGGGATGTTTAAGTTTTGTTTGTGTTTAAGTGGGTATTGATTTTCTTGGAAAAAATTTAGGATGATGAGTGACTACAAAGTGGAGATGATCAATGACGGAATGCAAGAATTCTATGTGGAATTTCATGGACCCAAAGAGAGTAAAAATCTATTTCTTACCCTTTTCTGATATATTTTTTTTGCTCATTTTTGTGATTTTTTCTGTGCAAATGTGTGTACTTTTGGGTTTTGTTTCTTGCTTCTGGCTTTGATCCTTTCTTGGTCAGCTGTGTTTAGTTTATATGTTCTTGATTTAGCTATAAAGATAGGGACTTTCACTAAAAAGAAGAAAAAACATGTTGATGTGAAGTTCAATTTTGCACCCAAAGACTTGCTTTACTTATAAATAGTTTGGTTCATGTTTTAGAGCATTGTCAATCCATCAACTATGCTTCAATTCTGAACTAGTTGGGGTCGGCTATATGTATCCGTTATATTTGCTCCGGTTTATTCATATTTTTTCATTCATGTTGTAGAGAACAGATCAGACTAATCTATGTTCACTTGCGAATTAGCATTTTGGACAACATCCGTAAAAAAAAATTGGGAGTTGTTTTCTTGCTGCTACTCAGTTTAGATTATGTTCACATTGCAAAATAAGGACCCTGTTCTAGGTCTGAATCGTTGTAATAGCTTCAGCCTTCATGTATTTCATAGTTTACTGCGCCTATAGCTATAGTATGCAAGATTTTTGCTTTTTCTGAATGAGGATTTAGTGTCAGCTGCTTGCTTATTGAGATTTGTTTTGGAAGTTTGATCACAAAAAGACTGTCTTGATTGTTTCTAACAATCTTGTTTCTTGATGGTTACAATAGGTCCTTACCAGGGAGGTGTGTGGAAAGTGAGGGTTGAGCTCCCAGATGCCTATCCGTACAAGTCACCATCTATTGGTTTTGTTAACAAGATTTACCATCCAAATGTCGATGAGATGTGAGTGGTGCTGCAACCTATCTTGCTTATTTGTTTCATTTTCTGGCATGGAATTTGACACCTATGAAAGACTTCTCTAAATCTACATTGTCATGTTCTTTGAATTCCAGGTCAGGTTCAGTCTGCTTAGATGTTATCAATCAAACCTGGAGCCCCATGTTTGGTAGTTTGGCATTCTACAGTTCTCCGTGCTTTTAAGTTTCTTTTACTCCTTGTTTGAGTGATACTTCTGGGTTCAACAGTTTATGTTTATCTTTTTCATTTTTGCAGATCTTGTAAATGTTTTTGAAGTGTTTCTTCCCCAACTCCTTTTATACCCTAACCCATCAGATCCCCTGAATGGAGAGGCTGCAGCTCTCATGATGCGTGATCGTACTACTTATGATCAAAGGGTGAAAGGTAAAAACCTTCAATTTGTCAATCTAGCACTTGTAGTGGATTTGACTCACATGATGCCTTGAATGTGACATACCCATATTTTAGTTGCCTTGCCTATCACCAACTTTTATTTGCTGCTTAGGATGTGGTGTAATGGGTTGATTGAGTGAGCTCATCTGTTATATCGGAAGCTTTACCAAAACTTTTTATGTAGAAAATTTGGTGTTTACCATGAATTTTTTTAATTTAGTTAAGGACATAGATGTTTCTCTTTTAATTGAATACTTGTATGTTAGTATAGTGATAAGTATGATATAGAAAATTTCTAGATTTAAAGAACCTGTAATTTGCCGTAGAAGACATATGTTAGTATTTCTAGCTTTAGTTGTGAATATTGGAATGTAATGGACGAATTGAACGAGATAGATGTAAAGAATTCATACATCAGAAGATTGCTAACTCAAATAGAAGATCCAATTGCATAGATAGACTTCTGGTGGACAATGTGATTATTGAAGATAAGGAGGCAATTAAAAAGGAAGACATTGATTTACTAGCAGCTATGCAGTATTATCATCAACACTGCTGGAGGGTTAAGTCCTGCAATGCCTCATTCATAGCACTTATCCTTAAGAAAAAAAGGGTAATGGAGCTCAGGGACTACCGACCAATTAGCTTGATTAGGAGCATATACATGATCATAGCAGAGGTTCTTGAAGAAAGGCTGAAAGGAGTTATGGGGAAATTGGTCCCAAATCAACAAAGTGCTTTCATAAAGGGGAGGCGGATCACATATGCCTCACTCTTAGCAAATGGGGTGCTTGATGGACAATTAAAGCAAGGAATGTTGGACTACTATGCAAACTAGATGTTGATAAAGCTTTTGACCAATTGAATTGGTCTTATCTCATCTATACCCAGGCATATGGGGTTTGGTGACAAGTGAATAAGGAGGATTGAATTCAACATCTCTACTCTGAAGTACTCGGTCCTAATCAATAGGAGCCCAGTAGGATTCTTCTCCCTACAAAGAGGAGTAGAGGACTAAGACAAGAAGACCCCCTTTCACCTTTTCTGTTCATTCTAGTTATGGAGGGGCTGAGTAGAATGTTGGATAAAGCCAAACAACTGCATTGGCTAAATGGTTTTGATGTAGGAAGGGACAGAGTAGTCAACATTTTGCATCTTCTTTTTGCAGATGACACTGATATTTTCCGTGAGGCTGATAGAGAACAAGTCCTTTATCTAAACCTTACATTGCCCATATTTGAAGCAGTCTCAGGTCTTATCAACGTGCTCAACAGTGTAATCTACCCTGTTAATGAGGTGCCGAACATAGAAGATCTGGCAGTCATATTGGGTGGAACATTTCCAACCACATACTTTGGTCTCCCATTGGGGGACAAATACAAGGCAGAAGGCATTTGCAGTTGAGTCATAGAAAAGTTTTAGAAGAGGCTTGCTTCATGGAAGATGCAATACCTTTCTATAGGTGACAGACTAACACTGATCAAGTGTGCTTGATTGCATTCCAACATATAGTAAGTCACTTTATGTCTTTATCCCATTTCCAGTAAGGCATTGAAGCAGCTGGATAAGATCATAAGGAATTTTCTTTGGGAAGGGAACATTAGCAGTCACAAATTTCATTTGGTCAAGTGGGAAAAGATCTTGTTGACAAAAGAACTAAATGGACTGGGCATCAGAGACGTATCACTTCACAATAAATGCTTACTAATGAAGTGGCTATGTACATGCACTCGGGAGGATCAATGTTTATGGAAGGATGTCATTATTGGTAAATATGAAGCCCTAAACCACTGGTGCTCTAAAGTCTCAACTGAACCTTATAGCTTGGCATCTGGAAAAGCATAAGCATGCTATGGGAGATGTTCTCTCACCACAAGTACATGGTAAGTAGGAAATGGCCAGCACATCAGTTTCTGGAGAAATAAGTGGATGGGAAACATCCCTTTAGTGGTTGCCTACCCAATATTTTCCAGATAGCAAATGAGCCAGATGCTAGAATACACTAGCACAGGGAAGAAAACTCATGGAACCTTAATCTTGGCAGAAACATACAGGAGATGGGACAATTATCAGCCTTTTAGCAGCACTTCATAGCGCCACAATCAACAACCTTGCACCAGATCAGCTAAAATTGGGAGAGAGGAGGGATGGCGAGTTTACAATTAAAGCTGCATATAAGCTTCTACGCCCACAGAATGCAAATGGCAGCCCATTGGCCTTGGAAGCTTATTTGAGAAGTCAAGTTGCCTCCTAAAATCAGTTGCTTCAGCTAGACAGCATTGCATTGAGCATGTTTGGCTCAAGATAACCTAGCAGAAAGAAGTTTCAAACGGCGAACAGATGCTACATGTGCTTGAAGGAAGCAGAGTCCCACACAACCACCTTTTTATACACTGTCCACTGGCAGCAGCTTTATGGAGTAGTATGTTTATAACACTTTTTGGACACAATTGGGTCATGCCACAGAATATCAGGGATGTTTTTGAGATCTGGAGTTGCTGGAAAGTTGGTAGCACCATCAAGATGTTAGAGTGGGTAAAAGTCCTACATTGGTTGGGGAATGGATTGGCGGTCTCCTTATATGGACTTGAGCAATCCTCCCCTCATGAGCTAGCTTTTGAGGTTGAGTTAGGCCAGGTGCCATATCTTTACATGATATCAGAGCCAGGTCCATTCCCGTTTGGGCTCCCGGTCCACGCTCCAGTTGGGCTCTGGGCGTGAAGGGGGGTGTTAGAGTGGGTAAAAGTCTCACATTGGTTGGGGAATGGACTAGCAGTCTCCTTATATGGACTTGGACAATCCTCCCCTTATGAGCTAGCTTTTGGGGTTGAGTTAGGCCCAGGTGTCATATCTTTACATGGTATCAGAGCCAGGTCCATTCCCGTTTGGGCTCCCGGTCCACGCTCCAGTTGGGCCCTGGGCGTGAAGGGGGGTGTTAGAGTGGGTAAAAGTCCCACATTGGTTGGGGAATGAACTGACGGTCTCCTTATATGAACTTGAGCAATCCTCCCCTCATGAGCTAGCTTTTGAGGTTGAGTTAGGCCAGGTGCCATATCTTTACATGATATCAGAGCCAGGTCCATTCCCGTTTGGGCTCCCGGTCCACGCTCCAGTTGGGCTCTGGGCGTGAAGGGGGGTGTTAGAGTGGGTAAAAGTCTCACATTGGTTGGGGAATGGACTAGCAGTCTCCTTATATGGACTTGGACAATCCTCCCCTTATGAGCTAGCTTTTGGGGTTGAGTTAGGCCCAGGTGTCATATCTTTACATGGTATCAGAGCCAGGTCCATTCCCGTTTGGGCTCCCGGTCCACGCTCCAGTTGGGCCCTGGGCGTGAAGGGGGGTGTTAGAGTGGGTAAAAGTCCCACATTGGTTGGGGAATGAACTGACGGTCTCCTTATATGAACTTGAGCAATCCTCCCCTCATGAGCTAGCTTGGGGGGTTAGAGTGGGTAAAAGTTCCTCATTGGTTGGGGAATGGACTGGCGGTCTCCTTATATGGATTTGGGCAATTCTCCCCTCATGAGCTAGCTTTTGGGGTTGAGTTAGGCCCAGGTGCCATATCTTTACATGGTATCAGAGCCAGGTTCATTCCCGTTTGGGCTCCCGGTCCACGCTCCAGTTGGCCCCCGGGCGTGAAGGGAGTGTTAGAGTGGGTAAAAGTCCCACATTGGTTGAGGAATGGACTGGCGGTCTCCTTATATGGATTTTGACAATCCTCCCCTCATGAGCTAGCTTTTGGAGTTAAGTTAGGCCAGGTGCCATATCTTTACACGAGAGAACTGGAAGATGATTCTTGCTGCCATTTTTTTGTATCTGGAATGAAAGGAATAGGAGATACTTTGAGATACCCTAATTTTCATTATTGAGCTAAAGGAGTTCCCTAGCCCTTCAAGTTTACATGTCGATGCCTCTATGATGCCATTCTTCTTCCTCTTCGTGGTGCTTAAGCAATATATGCATATACATATAAATGTGTACGTATTGTATAGTATGTGTTTGTATGCGTTACCACGAGCATGCTAGCTAGTTTCAGTTGAAGCCTTGGCACATGAAGTTGGCTCTGCATATTCTGATGTAAGCCTCCCAACTAGTGTCATGTTCATAGTCCATGGGGCACTTGTGGTAAAGAGAAAGTCAAGGTGATGCAAGTCTTGTACACGAGCACCTTAGTGCTATGTGCAAGGAAACATGCAGGTGTTTTGAGCATGTGGTCATGGGTGTAGGTCTTACTAAAGGAGACTTGGGATAAAAGTATGTTGGGTTGTTGTTTTAATAGAGAAATGAATGCCACGTGGGCTGATCATGTACTGCTATGGAGGAGTTCGCTAGTGATAGTTTGTCTATACAGAAACACTTATATATGGTGGTAAGAAAAAACAACATACCTAGTGTAATCCTACAAAGTGGGGTCGGGGGGATAGGTGTACGCAGACCTTACCCTTACCTTGGAGGTAGAGAGGTTGTTACCTATAGACCCTCGGCTCGAGGACAAACAATTCAAAGCAGTTCGAAAAAAGGACATAACAGAAATGAAGAACTCATGGAAAAATACTATAGAAAGCATAACAAAGCATTATGAACAGTAACTACCACAAAATAACACGATAATCAAAGTACAACAAGCGTCAGATAGTAACAAAAATGGAGGAAGAAGAAACTAACGGAGTAAAGCTACAACTACTAGTAGGGAAGGATAAACGAGGCCATGACCTCCTATTTGAGGTCATGTTCTCGGCAAGCTGAAGCTCCAACATGTCCGGTCTAATCCCCTCTCCCCAATACTTGTTCGGCCTACCTCTCTGCCTTTCCTGAAATAACCATAGCCAATCTCTCACACCTCCGCACTGAGGCATCCGTGCATCTCCTTTTCACATGACCGAACCATCTCAGCGTTGCTTCTCGCATCTTGTCCTCCACCGAAGCAACTCTCACCTTGTTCCAAATATCTTCATTTCTAATCTTATCTCTCCTAGTATGCCCACACATTCATCACAACATCCTCATTTCTGCAACTTTTTATCTTTTGAACACGAGCCCCATACAACATAGTTGGTCTATAACCATCACCCGGTGGAACTTGCCCTTAAATTTTGGTGACGTCTTCTTATCACACTAGACTCCGAATGTGAACCTCCATTTCATCCACCTTGTACCAATACAGTGTGTGACATCATCGTCAATCTCCCTATTTCCTTGGATTATAGATACAAGATACTTGAAACTACCTTTCTATTGGATGGCCTGTTATATGGTGGTAAAAGTATCTTTTAATTAGTCCAATGCACTTTCCAGGTGCTCCTCCAAGGATGCATATTCTTTATCTTTGCAATGAATTGTTTGTTGATGTCAGAAATAAGTGCACCCACTATCATGGATTTTGTGATGGACCGAGTGGGACTGCAATGAAGCTATACGTGAAGGCAATGGAGAGAGAGGGGAGTTTGGTTGACTTTCTCTGAGTGGACTGTTGCATCTCATCATCTGCAAGGTTGGTAGGGGTAGCATTATGGATACGTCATATCGCAACTCTCCGGATCTTGCTGACAGAAGAAGTGTGATAGAGTAGTCCCCGCGTCCCCGCCCCTTTGCTAACCACTCCTATTTGAGTTTCTGAACTTTCTTTTTACCTGTACATGATATATGCAATTGTTGATTATGGATGCCCTCTTTCCATTTTCACCGATTAGTGACATATTAGCTCGACAATTTCCTTTGGTCTTTTTGGTGCACCCTCCAACTCCCATGTATTGTAGAAAACATTAAGGAAATGGTACTGATGTTATATCTCACTTAGGAAAGGAAAAGACGATGGTTGAACAAAAACTTGTGGAAGGAACAAGAACAGTGATTTTCAGTTGAGAAGAGTGAAGACAATTGTCGACTTCATAGTACTTCAAAACTTGTGGAAGGAACAAGAACAGTGATCTTCAGTTAAGAAGAGTGGAGGCAATTGTTGATTTCATAGTACTTCAAATTAACTGTAGTGCTTACTCTGAATGCCTGCGGAAAATTCCTAGATGTTTTGGCTATGGCTTAGCAGGTCTTGAACTAATATTTTCATATTCTTAACATTGCTTTATCAGAAGCAAACTTATGAATTCCAGAGGGGGGCAGATATTAATGGTTTTAATTTTTAGCCTGAGACTGGGAGTTGAGTGTCCAGAAATGTGGTGGTGGTGGTGGTGGTGGTGGTGGTGTGGACTGGAGGCAGGAGAACATCCACAACCGCCCTCCCCCTAAAAAGAATAAATTGAAGTCAGTAGCAAATAGAAAAAGTCTTAGAGGAGTTCAAAAGCCAAATGATTATAACATTTCAAGTATCAGTGGATTTGAAAGATGCAGCAACTAAAAAGCAAATTGCTATCTCATAGACAAGTTAGCTGAATGTTTTTAATATATCTGTTCAAAGTAACACGATCTAGCTATGCTGTATGATATTGAAGGGCATAAAAAGATGAGTGCCATGTGTTTGAGACAGTTTACACAGGTGTAGATGGCGTGAGGATACTGATCTGATCGATTTTTAAGGAACTGTATGAGACATGGAATTTGACGGTAACTTGAGTGCAGTGACCGAAGGGCTGTTGGATGCTCTGTCGAAGGGAACAGAGGTACAGGATTTGGTGTTAAATTGATTGCCTCTGCGGAGATATTTATTTCGGCGTTTTGATGGCTAATGAATATCAAGGCAATTGCTGCATTGTGCGGAGTAAGTTAGAGGACAAGATGTAGTTTGAAAGGGGAAACAAAATTAGAATCTATTTAGCGCGTATGAATCAGATGTTAGAGCAAGAGTCGTAGATGCGAAAAGAAACTTTTTATGCCAATGGTTCTCATTCAAATGTATCTGCCAGAATTAGAATTAAATCCAAATGTAAATGGGATATTTTATCATCTTGTTGCTTTTAGCTCAACTTTTCCCTTGCTACTGATTTATTCCTGTTACTATTACCCTTAGATACTGGATCCAACCCAGAAATGGGAGGAACTCTTTTTTTAAGTCCAAAAAGAAAGCTCAAATAACTTGTCCAACGTCATCTCTATCCAAGTGTGTTGTTTTTGGGATTATCTCAGATATCCTATATCTCTTATTCCCTTGACGTGTTGGAAAGTTGGGTTTTGGGGGACTATGTCTTCACTGTAACGTTTCTTGAATCATTAGAAGGCGGATCTCCACTTTAACAAAATCGACAGCTATCTTTTCCTTTGTATCTGTTGATTGCTTTTCTATTTGTCCATTAGAAATATGGTATTCCTTATTCCAGTAGTTTATTTCGTCAAAGAATTTCAGTGATTGGACTGGTGGATGCTGTTATAACACCTTTAAGTGTTGTTCATTCTCTTTACCTATTTTGTACTTCATTGCCCCGGTTGCAAAAGTTTTGACTGCCCATAGTTAGCTTTTCTTATGTATTCAACCTTGTGCTGTGATTATGTGTCCTCGTGTCCAGATTATCGAACTTTTTACACCAGTTTATGTTGCCTCGTTACTTACGGCCTAAATATTTCTCAGAGTATTGCGAGAAGTACGCGAAGAGTGAAGATGCCGGGCCTCCACCTGAAGAAAAATCTAGTGATGAAGAGCTGAGTGAAGAAGAATATGCCTCCACTGATGATGAAGTTGCTGGCAAAGCAGATCCCTAAGGGACTGGCACATCATGGACAAATATTATAACCCCTCAATGTCTGTACATGATTTCAACTTCTCTTATGATAAATCTATCTAGCCCATGGTTTACTTGAAGAAAATAGTTCTGTTTCTTCTGTCAATTTAAATTGTATCTGTTTCTTCTGTCAATTTAAATTGTACTGTTATTGTGATTACATTTCCTTTAATGTCATCTGGACCTTTAGACTTAATTTGATTTCTGCACTTTTATCTATCTGTATTATATCTAGATAAGAATTAAGAAGCAGTCTGTCGAGCCGACGGTTTATCAGAAACAACCTCTCTACCCCACAAAGATAGGGGTAATATTTGCGTACATTCTACCCCTCCGAACTTCATTTGTGGGATTACACTGTGTGTTGTTGAAAGAATTTAGAAGCAATATGATAAAGGGTACCCTATTTGATGCATCATGCAAGTACTAATGTAGCTTGCCAACTAATAATAGGTTAAAGAGTTGTAGTACACTACAACAACATACCCAGTGAAGTTTCACGAAGTGTGGTCTGGGGAGGGTAGAGTGTACCCAGGCCTTACCGCTACTCCTTGGAGGTAGAGAGGTGGTTTCCGAATTGCAAGTTAGTACACTAAGGTGCAAAAATTGGAAGGATATCAGTAATAGGTCTTAATAAAGGCTTCACACTTCCAATTCATGAGGTGTTCTCAGTTAGATATTTTGGGTTTCTAAATGCAGCACATCGTTTCAGCGTCTGCACCAACTAAATTGGAAGCTTAATTTGAAAGACGAGAGTAGGGTCGATCGAGAGTAGGGTCGATGGCATTGCCAGCTTTGAATTGGCTATAAGTATTGAATTAAAAACTTGATGTTTATATCAAACAAATGAATTGAAGACATTTGTATTAACTTGAGAGTGATTTCGATCTTTTGAAATGACTTCCTTCTATATGACTCATGTTTATCTTACCGTTTTTTAAGCACCTTAGATCATCATATTTTCGCATTTATAGTTCGATGCATTTGAATGTCTACCTAAAACATGATTAAACTATCTCAAACGATTCTTATAATTTTTGTCAAATCTTTCAACATAAACTTAACTTTACATTCTAAACATTAATTCTTTGGAATAGACTAGGCACTATAGGTCCTACATTCACTCCCATATAAAAATATTTTGATGAGATATCTCATGAATCAATTTGAGCTAGATAAAAGTTGACAATAACAGTCAAAATCAGCGGGAACATCTGTCTGAACGAGCTCAACAACAGGCTTGTTAATTCAGCAGAAACTAGTGCTTTAACGTCGAACCATATATATATGCGCAAAAAACAAGTATAAAAAGAGTTGAAATATACAATGGGCTCTAGGGGCAGGCTGCCAGCTGGAGGTGCCTCTTTATTAAAATGGAGAGAAATAAAGTATTGAATTTCAACATTGTATTTGGACATATACCATCATCATCCCAAGCATTCACAGCTTGAGAGTACCATAACAGGAATCTGCATGTTAGTTGCACCATCCAATAAAAGGGCAGCCCGGTGCACTAAAGCTCCCGTGCGCGGGGTCCGAGGAAGGGCCAGACCCCAAGACTCTATTATATGCAGCCTTATCCTGCATTTCTACAATAGTAATAATGCTCACATTTTCCGTATCCTTGACAATTTCAACAAGTGTACCAAATCTTCAGCTTGATTTTTGTACACCGGGAGTTCGGAGTTATCCGTCTTGATGTAAGAATGAAGAAGTGGCGTTTTATCTTCAAAGAAAAAGAAGAGGTTCAGCTATAGAAGATATTAAATGAGCAGAAAACAAGAATCCAATACTCATTATAAAAGGCAAAAACAACAATTCGACATAACTACCTTCTCTGAATCCTGCAAAAGACCAGTTAGCAATGACTGTGGTCTGTGAGAGTCCTTGGTCAGTTCTGCTTCCTTGACTTCATGATGTCCGGTTCAGACAGCATGAAATGTTGAAGCAACGTAGCGGGCTTGACTAGCCAAACTGTTCTATCAAGAAGTTCCTCACCCTAGCTTTGAAAATCTAATCAGAAGAGATATAGTAGGACCAGATAACAAGAGCTTATTAAAGAGGACTCCAATTTAAGGGCAACCATGAACTGTGCAGATCTTGTTGTATTATCCAGAAAGATCTTGAACAGACATCAACCCGATATAAAACAGCAGCAAAGTCACAGATAACGCACAAGACATCTTTTGTCTTGGACAAGTATAGACTTCAGTGTCAAAGAGAATGAATGGATGACAATGCATTTACTTCCGTGTAGCCAAAGAAAAGAAGAGTACTGGAGGCCTAAGTTGCGCGGACTCTTCACTTTAGATGCCGCACCCGTGTCGGATTCTCCAAAAATACACTAATTTTGGCGAATCCGACCCGCACGGCCGCACCCGTTGACATTTTTGAAGAGTCCGAGCAACATAGCTGGAGGCAGATGATGTTTTAATTCTTTTGATAATACAGCTACGACGCTAAGCCTTCCCTCTTGGATAAGAAGAGCTAAAACACCAGGCAAGGGGAAAACGTCAATAACAAAAGGGAATCTTTCTTTTTTAGCGAAGTCTCTGCATGAATAATGCAATTGGCGCCACAGATTTTCTCTAAAACATCAAAATATGACTCTTGAAATCTGGTCTTGATCATAATACTTGTTGGAAAGAATTTCTCGGTCCCCACAAAATCTAAGAGCCAGCTGCTTTTCAAGATAAATCAAACAAATGATAAATATAATCCTGACACTGCATCTAATATCTTATCTGGGACTCTAGAGACATTTGAAGAGTAGCACAAAGATAATTAACTGTTTCTCACTCCCAGGTTCAAATATCTTTTAGTGCCAAGATTGAACTAACGAATTTGGTCAACTAGCAAGAGATCTCCAATTTGTGTGCTTTTGCTGAAGTCATTTAGTGAGTCTTCAAAATAGAGATGGCAAATATCGCAGATGCATAGATAATAGTCAGCAGCAAACAATTATAAGGAATAGAAACACTTTTTTAAAAAAACAAAAATTATGATGAAAGAAATAGAATAGAAACATATTTGGAGCAAACGCTATGGCGTTAAAGTCTTACCTTGGCTCATTTTCAAGTGATAGGACTCGGACTTCTGACAGTTTTGCCACTTTGAGATGTCTCGAGGTGCCGAATATCTTCTGCATCTATCTAAGCCAGCCAATTTCTCACACTAAGCCATCAGCTGCATGAGGTTCTTGAAGCAACTGAATCATACCATTCTGGTTTCCGTGATAAAAAAAAGTATTTCTTCCTTTTGCAGGTAAGAACCTAAGAAAGTAATGAGTAGTATGGAGTCTGGCGTTTAAGCTATGTGCAAACTTTTTTTAAGTCCTTTTGGGAACGCAATCTTCCTTTTTGTGTTTTTCCCCCTTTTGAAGAGGATAATGATATGAAATCTCTAACCATGGAATACTTAACCGTTAAGAACTTCCAGTGGCATTTCCATACCTTGTTCATAAAAGAAAGATCTAACAAACAGCAAGCGGAAACAAAAGACATCATATGAACCATCAACAATAAATAAGAAGCAGGATAAGAATAGCAACATCATAAACAAAAATAGAAAAGAAATTAGCATATCAAAAAGACATGGAAAGAATTTGAATAAGATGTATGGCTACTCATTAATATAAAAAAAATGCTATCCTTTAACTATTAAACCAGCTTATTTCAATTACTTTCTATAAACCTAGCTAAACTATAACAATTAACTTCTATTTGATGTATGATTTTGAACACTAGCAAGGAGTCTTGTAAGTTTACTGAGCGTTTCATGAGCAGATATGGTGTCTGGATGGTCCTCGCCGCAGATTGAAGTTCTAATGAAAATAGCCTTCCTGATTAAATCATCACCAATATCAAACTGTCCACCCCTTAACATTAGCTTTGCCCTGATCTCAAGCACTGTAGCTCTTGATAAAGCAAGTTCCTGCCAAAGGCAAGGGTTTAATTGGGCACTTGTCTGGATAGGTCTCCAACAAAGTGATTTATCCAACCACTTGTCAACAGGCGTGACAAATGCTTGATCTGCCGCTTCTAATGCATCTGTACAACGCCGTAGAAGTTCTAGAGCAGCAGTACAGCGTGAGAATGTAATAAATGTTCGAATGGCAAGTGGTAGAATCACTTCTTTCACGAGAAACAACAATTCAGAAACTTTAAGCTCGACTATCATGGGGTCACTCCCAAATCCAAAGAGCAAAAAGCATGCTGCCCATATGTGCTCAGAGTGCTGGGCTATTAAACCGCGAGTAATAACAGCTTGTACTGTTGCTTGTGCAACTCCAGTGACCCCTCTTTTTCGAGCATACATTTTGATAAGCTGGTGAAACTGAATGTAGCCTTCCTTTCTACAAGTCCTTGCAATGTTGAATCTCAACAAAAGAGAAGATGCTTCTGCCTCTGATTTCCTAGCATATGATGATGTGAAACCACAAGTTAAAGAACATAAAACTTTCTTCAACATCCTCCGGCGTGGGTATTTCTCTGGTATCTTGTGAGCAGCCAGAGCTAATAGAGAAACTGGAATAGGTGATGGAGCAAACCAACCGCTTGCGAGAGCCATTCTTGTTGCTAGACTTCTTGGTCCATCAGCATGGTCAAATATCGAGAAACAAACTTCAAAAAGTTGCAAAAGGAAATTGTTTCGCCTCAGTGGATGGTTTTCCCGACGAATATAGATTATTTCCTTCAAAGGCATACGATTGATGGTATCCAAGAGCCTACTAGGATTTATAGGAAGTTCAGAAAGAATTGCTCCAACAATGGCAAGGCCAAGCGTCAGTCTTTTAAGTTTTTCCTCAATAACTCGCAAGGCATCAATTTCAGCAATCGGGTAATCCTTCACAGCACCATGCATCAAAGACATTGCCTCAATCTCTGACAGATAATTGAGTTTGATAGGATCCATGTTCATCACCCGAGGGAGGCGCGTGGATATGAGAACATGCGTTTCACCCCCAAAACGAGGAAGCAAATCCATGATAAGTTTGTGGTCCCACCAGTCCTTTTCACTCTCCAAGTTATCAATTACCAGCAAGAATGGAATGTCTCGCATGAGTTCTTTCCTAACCCTAGCTACAGAAGCCTCTTCTTGCTCCTCAAAGCTCTTTATCCTGCTTTTATCAGGTGAGCTTTCTACCCCGACATCAACTTCTAAAAACGACCACAAGTTCAAGTAGTTTTGTCGAATGTATCTGCTTTCGCCTCCAATCCAAAGGACCATTTTGTAGCGCTGATGGAATTGATAAGCATACTCAAGCAGTAGGTCTGTCTTGCCAATTCCTGGCTCCCCAGACACACAAGCAATGCCCTTTCCATAGACAACTTTCAATGATTTGCTTCGCCTTCCATTTTTCTTAGAGTTCCTAGGCTTTGGTGTATGCTGTTGGGTATGAGAAACTTCAGCATTTAGCATTTCAATTTCTTTCTCAGACTCCTTCCATGTCACTGGCTCTTTCCCTTTCCTTTTGTTGTCACTAGGCCGCTCAAACCGTCTTTCGTTGATTGAGTTACTCCGACTCCAACTAATTGTCAAATTCTTTCTCTTGGGTCTAGCCTTTAGTTCAATATAGTCTTTCTCTGCGTCCCCACTAACATCACCAAAAAGCCGAAACTCAAGCTCGGATAGCTCCTTCTTTCTGCCAACAAAATTCTCATTTCGAGGGAAAGGAAACTCCTCCTTTTCTGCCTTCTCCCTCCACTTGGACAGTCTGTCCACGACACTTCGCCTCCCCAACCTTAAGGCTAATAGAGTTACAGCCCTCAATATGCATTCCCTCCACTTGCCATCATGAGCCTCTAGCTTCCACTCATCGACACGCAAAAGACCATTGACGGCATCTCTCCACTCCTTCTCCAATCCCCCATAAAGAAGCCAAAGTTCACCACCATGTTTTTCCCAGTGCTCTCCTCTTCTCTCAATTATATCTCGAACAAGGCAATCCTCTGGACGCAAATCGAAGTACACTGGCACCAAATTCTTTTTGCTAGAGAAGAATCGCAGCTCCTCTATGGTATATGGATTCCTGAATGATTTTTTGGTTAAGATCACAACTCCGAATGTACAGGCATCCATTACTCTCTCAACCATGCCATGCTTTCTAGAATTTCGGCACCTTGCTCTGTCAGTAACAAAGCAACTTAGCCCTTGGATTTCTAACTCAGCACGGAGCCAATTCATGAACCTGAGCAGTAAAGGTTTGCGGCCATGAAAACCAATGTACACATCACAGCTCCTCACTCTGTTGGATAGGGAGGACGTGGATGTTGGAGTAACACAAGTTTCCTGCGTCCTTCCACTCTTTTTCTGCTTGCCTCTAGGTCGCAAATACTCATGTTCAGGGCCAACATTATAACTCGCTATAGTGCTCTTAGAAATTGACGTTGAAGAAGAAACAAAATCCAACTTCTGGAGATCATTCGAGGCACTAGCTAATGCAACAGGATAAGCATCTGACAATCTAGCATTTGCAAATGATTCTGGACCTAGAATGCCCAAACTAGCATCTAAGGCACCAGAGGTAACATCACTATCACGAAATTGATTATCCGAGCATGCTGATATCAGGGACTTGGGTGATCTAGGGGAGAAGAATGGCGACTGGTTCGCTGAAAAGAAAGTCGAAGATGAAGACGAAAGGTTTCTTGACGTCGTGCTTGGTAATGAGCCAAATCTGGAGCTTTCTTCCCGGAGATCCATATTTAAAACTACTCACTCCCATTCACAAGAAAATCTCATGCATTCCAGGAAAACAGATAAACCTCTGAAACTGAAAAAAAAATCAAAATGTCAGTGAAGGGAAACTTAGGGCTGCATAGCAATTAACTAGGTTTTCCAAATGAAGATAGCTTTATTTTTCAAAATGAATAATCTCTATATACAACAAAAGAAAAAAAAAACAGAATACCATACTGAAAAAAGAGAATTAGTTAAAGTGATGCCATATCTAGATTGACATAATAAAAGCATTAATGACTTATACTAATTTGTCATTTGACTACATAATCCACATTTAACAATCAAGGAAAAATAATTAATGCTACATTACAACAGAAAACCTAGAAGGGAAAACAAATAGCCTTCCTAAATCTGCAGCAATAGATCTGGAGAAGAATTTAAAAAACCACAAAGTAATTTCTTGAAAAGCTCAATTTGAACAATTCAATGATGCAAGCCTCTAGTTTTACAGCAACTCAGATCCAACATACTTACTTGAAGAAAAGTTACCAATGATGGTGTCCAAAGATTCAATCTTTTTCATTTTAATCACCACAAAATGTCCAAAGACACAAACTTTCTCCCTTCAATCAACACAAAAGAGCATTATTTTGAACCAATCTTAATAATCCCAATAAAATAGAAACCTAAGTGGCATCCAACAATCAATATCTTCTTGAACCTGTCAAAACAAAATAAAATATGAATATTCAAACACATCAACTAACCAAAAAAAAAACATTTTAAAATGTATATACATGTATACAAAGTTACAAACACATAATACATACTTTGGACATGGATCAAGAAGTTACATAGAGGAAAATGAGTTCAATATTAGCAACACAATACACATCAGTGAAGCAGTGAAGTAAAAGAGAGAAAGAAAAAGACCCAAATTTGAAATATAAGGGGAGACAAAAGAGTAAAGATTTGATTTGATGGGGGAAAATGAAAGGAGGGAATGAATGGGAAAATGGATTTACCTTTTCAAGAATTTATAACTAAAAGGGAAAAGGGTTCAGTAGTGTTAAGATGACAATGAAGCTGTTTATTTCCTTATATATTTTTCTTCCTTTTTTCCTTTCTTATTTTTTTTTTTTTTACCCCAAACTTCTTCACTCTCTTCAATAAATTTGTACACAAAACTTTGAAAGCTCCCTCTTTTCACACTACCCCTCTTGCCACAAGTGTACGCAAGTCTTACCACTATTACACCAGATAGAGAGATTATTTTTTAAAGATTTTCGACTCAAGTAAAACAAATCAAAATAGTATTTAGACTACCCTCTTACCAAATACCTCATATAGTACATGGGTATATGTAAAAACTACAAAAACAATAAAAATCTATCTTTCTGTGTCTTATGTTAATTATTTTTTTTCAGAGGGTACTGAGAATATGGGCTGACAAGAAAAAAGCACCGTTAGAGACGGGCAAGGGTCAGGGTTCTTTCTTCTACTGTTCTCTGGTAATATATGTTTCTTGTTGTTGGGGGATGGGGTGGGGGTGGGGGTTGGTGGGGTGGTGTCAGGTGGGGGTGGGGTTGACAAAAAGTGGGACCCAACAAGAGAAAGGACGGATCTGACGAGGAATGGTGCTGCTGTCAAAAAAGCCTTCCTTCCAAAGTCCACACTTTGGATTTACAAACTATAGTACTGCTTGCTGGTACATATATATATATATATATATATATATATATAGCGGCGAAATCAGAATTTTTATTAAATAACTGTGATATAAAGAACAAATAAAATAAAAAAGTTAGATTGACTCAATATATATTACTTTATATCTCAATTTATGCGGTATTATTTAACTTGATGTAAAATTTAAGAAAAAAAGAAAAGTTTTGAAGCACTGTTTGACTATTTATGTGGTTATAAAATATTTCATTAAAGTTAATTTTAATATTAGATTATTTCCAATTATAGATTTGTGACATTTTTTTATGACGTACTAAAAAAAAGTATATCACAAAAATTTAGACAAGGAAAGTGTATATATATATATATATAAATAAAATAAGTAGAACTTATATATATAATATAACTTTTGAAGGAAAATAATTCAAATGAACTCTTTGCATCTTTTAGCTCCGCCTCTACTCGATAGAATGATTATATAGTTGAATTTTCTTCATTTTTAATCAAATGTATCAACTTTGAACTTATAAAATGAATAATCTTTTAATCAAGAAATCTTTATATACTCTTTAGTAAACCTACACGATAAAATTCTAAATTAGTCGAGCTAATGAGCTTCGGATACCAAATGATTAAACAGATGGAAAAAAAAGGTATACTGAATATCAATTTTCCTCTTGGTTCAATGTGGGATGTTGGCACAATCAATTTTATATATTAAGTCCTAAAGATGGTATATAATTAATTTTCTTAACGTTAAAATTACCAAGAAAAAAAAGTAGTATTAATTTGAGAAGGAAAATTTCAAATATTTTGGAGTAGATAGAGTACTTAATATGGATTAAAAAGGTAGTACTTTATAATTTTATTAGTATTAATATAAATGTATTAATGATGTTTATATTGATGTGGTTGTAGAGCCAACTTTGCTCATAATTCTTGTAATAAATAATTGTTTTGAGTTTAAGGATTTATAGATGTTGTAATTAACGTTTTAATTAATTTTTACTGCTTAATTGTACTTGTTAGTAAAAGAAAATAAAACTACAATTGTACGTGTGCAATTATTAATCATCATATGGCAACCAAAGTTGTTGAACTCATAATTTATTGGCCTTTTATATATTTATTCCATCCAATTATTGCAATTTTGGTATAAACTTTAATTGTTTTCTCTTTCCTCTTTTGACATGGTTGGTATTAATTAGTAAAATTATATATGGAATTTTTGTATCCTTAATTTTCTCCTTTCTTTTCTTCGAGAATTCATACTTAGCATATTTGATTAGAAGTTACAATTTTTTTATCGAAGTAAGTTTTAATAATCAAATAAGATAATACAAAACAAATAATATAGTCGTTTAGATCGTAAATATTAATCATATTAAATTAAAAGTGGGAAGCTTCAAAGTGAAAAGTCCGATTACCATTTTACCCCTATACTAAATTAAAATATTAAATATTAAATAATAACCATAAATACAATTAAAATAAAAGACAAAAAAATGACTTTTTGAATTCTGAAAAAAAAAGTTGTCTAACTAAAAATTACAAGAGTAACACAATTCATAATTATGCTTAAACTTTGGGTTTCTTCCACTTTATTCCATACGAATGAAACTACAATATAGTACAATGTTTTTGGTTCTTTTTAAAACTTATGTTTATTACTATAATTTCTACTGCATTGAATGTATGAGCTACTAATAACGTAATAAACATTATATTTTCCACTCTTCAAAGGAGACATTAAAGAGTCATGAATGGTTTATTTTTCCATTTTATCATATTATTAAAGACCCTAAGTATTCACATTCGTTGTTATATAATGTCTTCAACAGGCTCTTTGATGATTAATTTATCAATGTTGAAGGATTTTTGAATTCTTTACATGAAACATGATTGCACTTTTATCTCTTCTATTTAAATTATATCATCTTTGCATTCTTTAATCTTTTTAATTCACACATCTTTGGCGGTGAGTTATTCGTTAGTGTAAATCCATCCCTTTAAATATTTTTCTAATTTAGTCATTAGCATACATTTTATAATTCGTTCCTTCTGGTTCTACTGGAATCTTAGGTAATGCAATTACCAATTTAACATATGAAACTAATTAGAATATATTTTGCATGTTAATTCTTTCTGTGTTCTTATATTTTTGGACAGGTAAACCTGGAGACGGGAGGAACAAGTAATTTATAATTTTAAAATACAAGTATAATCATATAAATGTTACTTTGTATATGGAGATTTTGCTGAAAATTAAATAAAGGTAAAAAATTTAAAATAATGAAAGTGAGAACTCAATTTTTGATTTTTGTGATGTCTGACTCCATTTACAGAAGGTTTTACTCAATCGAGCGATCGTAAGAACACCAATAATAACATTTATACAAAGATATTAGATGAAATATGTTATATTACGTAATTTTACCTCATAAAATAAAAAAGAAATTACATATTCCTAAATAAATTTTATTTTTTCATCTTGATAGCAAAGACGATATTCAGCATCTTTACCGCAACAAACAATTCATCGTATAATGATTCATGTTGATCATTCACAAGAATTTGAACATTATTCTTTCATGATTATTTTTTTAATTTTTTAGTAATATTGAAATTGTTTTAGAAAACATATATTATAGGACTCGATATACACGTGTAACGCTTAAAAGTGGAAAGCTCTAAAGTGAAAAATTGAATTACCATTTATCCATATTCTAAATTATAATATTATAAATCATATTTTTTATTAAAATGATATGTTATATCTACATTGAATATGACTTTTCACAAGAAATGCTATAAATTTTTTTCACTTTTCAGTCATATTTTTTCACGTTTTCTCTCAATTTTCTATCATTCAATGAGTTAAATGTTGACTTTTAGTCTCCTTATTTACTCCATCTAAATAACTTATCATTTTAGTTATTTAAAATCTTTTCATGTGCAATGTATATGAACATGAAAAACACAAATTAAATAATACTTATTATTTTGCCTCTTAATTTTTTTTCAAAAAACTTCAACTAAATAATCTTTCAATTACATGAATAGAACGTTATGAAAAGGAGATGGAGATGGAGAAGTATGTAGAGTTGATAGATGTCGGAATTGAATAATCGTCAGATTCAACTTATCTTCAACCTTCACGGAATGATACATGGAGACCAATATCTCCATTTATAGCGCTAGAGATTCATGAGCTATGAAAAGGAGGGGATTGATTTCTTTGGAAGGCTGATTTTAGAATTTTCATTAATTGATTCATTTTTATAGTGTATTGTGGTTATAATTCTTATAGATGAAAAGACAATTCATATGATTCAACATATAATCATTTATGGTTAAAGATTTGATGTTCGTTGTGTATTTGGACGGAGTATAAAATGATATTTTAGAGTATTTTATTATAAAAGTGGGAACTACAAAAGTTAAAAGTTTACATGTCTAACATTATCTTAAGCCTATATAAATTTTATAGTGTAGTAGGGGTCAAACGTGCAACGCATGTTCCCAGAACTAGTTTTTAAATAAACATGAATATGAATATGCTTTACTTGAGTCGACGATCAATCAAAAACACTATTTTTATCTTTTCAAGGCAAGAACAAAGTTGTGTACGCTAGTTTTTAAACGTAGTATTAAGTAAAGTAATTACATTTTTATCATATGGTAAGCAAAATCTATAGAGGATATATAGTTGCATTAATGGTGCAAGATTCTCATAAAAAGCAAACAAAGAAGTTACCTTATCAAAAAATTATGCTAAATAAGAAAAGTGATTAAATTTATATTAGTGAATTAAAGATTTTCCAAAAACTATTTGATGATTAAGATCCTCATAAAATAATGAACAAGCAAAACCATAAAATTCATAAGTGAATTTAAAAAAATTCCAAAGACTATCTCATAATTGAGATTCCTTATATATGCCCTTAGCCTTTCATCTTTAATTTTAGCTATTACGATACCAGAGTGAATATGATATCTAAAGAGGAGAAAATACGATTAAATTTCTACCAATATAATTGAAAAATTCAACTAATAAGAAGCCTAATCAATCTTTTTTTTTAAAAAAAACTCTATATTAGTATTTGTGAATTCTAAATTATCAACAGACTCTCCAAACACGTTAAGAATCTATCTTAGAGTCACCGATCAGAAAACTATAAGACTCGAGGCATAACTTGTAAGTTATATCCATGCTCTTTATACTCGTATAGAATTCAGTCACAAAAATATGATCATTCATGCCCCTCACTTAGTCACTTATTCGTGTTAACATTGATTAAATCTCGCGTATTCGATTCAACATACTCAAATAAAACAATCATGCATGTGTTTGCATGCATCGATTGGTAATTAAAGTAATTTGTTTAATCAAATTAATTTCACTTGCTAAGTGAAGCAAAAATTGCTATAAAAGTTGCGAGTTTAAGCGAGTTTATTTGCCCTGCAATCACCTCACTTCGTCTCATTTGTCATCCCTATGTAACGGAGAAAAAGGCCACTTATATATGAACAATTACACCATACGAAAAAACAAACATACCAATACCATTATTGATACATATGAAAACTCATACATCAAATGGACCTCTTTTATTTTTATTTTTTCTTCTACAAAATCATTGATATAATTAGATAATATATCAATGCTCCAAAAGGACTATATATTGAGTTGACTAAAATGATACACTACATTTGGTTCTTTCAACATCAGTCCAAAACACACTCTTTCGTTAGTACTTATGGGCACATGCTTCCATGTGAGAAACCATACTATGAATGACTTTTGATCCCTTTTTCACACACATTGAAATTTAAACCTTGTACCAAATTCTAGATATTTTTGTTTCAAATATCATGAATTCTTCAAAAATTAAACAAAAACAAATCAAAAAGCAAATACTGATTAACCTACTAAATATTCCGGTGATCAGGGTGAAGCTAGAGGGGTGAAATTCACTACTAAATACGCACAAATTTTCGATCGAAGTTTTTGAGAGAGGTCTATCAAGCTTTTCTATCAAATATTTTGTCAGGAGTCCAATATTTTTAAAAAATTGATCGAAAATACACGTGTTTTTAGTAGGGAAAGAGGGTTTGATTGGATACGGAGCTAGAGAGACGAATGGATGCTTCCAAATCCATCCATCTTACTTACTCACGGTTATTCCCATAGTGTTATGTAGGTGTAGTTTAGTCCCTCTCTCTAACTAAGGATTCAATCTAGGGATGGTGGGGTCTTCGACTGGAGTGAAATCGTAACAAAGTAGTCGTAGGGATACCTGTGGATGGATTGAATATTTCGCGATGTCGGTTTTGATGTTTATATAATAGATGTTGAATTTTCTTGATGAAAATTCTGGTTTAGTCATTGCTGATAATCTGATCGTATAAAATTATAAATTTTTATTTTTATAATTAGTAGATATAAATTAAGCTCATATTAGGAAACTACTAGAGTATGGAAAATCCTTGTTGCAACAACATTTAAGGATGGCCTACATACATAACAATGTATTATGATGTTACTTCTCTTACTTATGATGTTTGGTGGATATATGACTTAAAATAATAAGTTCACAAAGTTATTTTGTTTAAGTATTAATCTATTCATTTCATTTATTTTTTGGACCCACAATTAATTATATGTACATGCTTCTCATCCATATGATTCCTCAAAAAGTGGATGAGGAAAATAATTGTTGTCATTTCTTAGTAGTATATATATTTTTGGTGAATCATAAAGCTTTCCAAGTACATATTTTGATTTGACAATTGTCTTCTTTTAAGCAGCATGTCTCCCACCCAACAATGGAAAAAATAAATACAAAAAAAAAGAAGATTAAAAAGTAGTACTAATAGCAAATAAGCAACTAGAATTAATGTTTATAAAGATATATTATAGTCTATGTTGATCGGACTCTTCAAAATTAAATTATCGATGAATGCGTGTTTGATTCTTCAAAAGTAGTGCATTTGTGTGGCATCTTTTTGGAGGGTTCGAGCAACATAAATTATAGCAACTCTAAGATGTAAAACTTAGCTTTTTTCACCATCTCCATGGACCATGATATATATATATATATATATGATACAAAATAAATTTACATTTTTTTATTGAATAAATATAGGAAAAAAATCGGAAACGCTCTTAGCTCAACCTCTTTTCTTCGTAAAGCCAAATTACTCTAGTTAAATTTTCATAATAACTTTGATTTGAGTCATTCTGACTAACTACAAGAACTTGAGATGACAAGTATCCACCAAGCTAATTCAGTAGTTTATTTAATTCAATGAATAATGAACAAAAAAGAAATAGCTATAAAATTTAATTTATCGGTTATTGTTACTAAAGAGCTCATAGTTAATATTTTTTTTCTTAATCTGTTGTTAAATAAGATTAGCAATAATTTTTTTTTACTCCATTAATAGTTGTCCGATATTGCTAATTTCTATTTATTTATTTATTTATTTGGAGTGATTGGCCATGTAATCTATGCTAAGCACATGCACTAGGAATCCACCTGGAAAGTGCTAAAAGAAGGATGATTATGATAATTGCACAGTTTTTCATAATTACTCATAATAATTAGACCCATAATCAGCCAAAAATTTAAAATAAAAAGAACAATTTTTTTTTTGTTTAGTTATTTTTGCAAAACCAAGGTGGCCTACCCTATTAAACAATTATTTTTTTTATCAATCAAGCATATGCTTCTTAATTGTTTATTCCCTTTGGTTTGAAAATTTTCAAACTTTTACATAATCCAAGAGAGGTTAATCCAACTTTTCTAGTTAATTACTTTTTTTTTTCTAGCTCATTTCTCAAAACCCATGTGTGGTAAAGTTTTTTTTTTATAAACAGTAAAAGACAAACTCATTTGTCAGTCAGTAACTATATTTTTGGTTTTAACATGCCCTAACTAATTAATTAGAGGACCTTCATTTTCTTAATTTCTATTTATTTGAGTGTCTGAATCGAATAAGATAATACGATATCAAAAAAAATATAGAACCCAAAAAAATAGAGGAAAAAAATTATATATTGATGGATCATAATGGATATAACCTAACACTTTCTCAAATTTTGTTTCACCAATTTTATTTTTATTTAAAAAAAGAAAAAGAGAAAAGAGTTGTCATTAATGAAGAACGTTGTTCAAAGGGAGGACCAAAAGTTGGTTTTACATATTTTTTAGGACCATTTCTATATGTTTAGATATGAATGGGATTCCAACTTGTAATCGGAGATTTCAGGTTCGAGTCTTGGGAATAAAAAAATCCTAATAACAAGCGTCTATCCTTTTATCTATTTTAACAGTACGAATCTGAATTAGTCGGACGAGTTGATTTTAAATGCAAATGGTTAATTGTACCAAAAAAGATATGAACTAACTAAACAAAAAAGGCAAGAACCTTGAAGGAGTTGAACATGGAAGCATGTTTCTTATTGTAATATTAAATTAGAGACAAACATGTCTTTGATCTTATCTTAAAGTGGTTTTCTATTGTTTGTTTAAATAAATAAAAGAAATTAATAAGTAGATATATTGATTAAATTTTTGTATCATATATAAATATAAATCAATAGATTGATCATGTATGCACATCTTATATATTGGTGAAGGAAGATTCTTGTAATAGCAATTCTAGGTGTCCTATTAGCTATTTTGGTCAACATTTTATATTCCAATGAGTATATATATAGGTGTTAGGTTTATTAGTTTTAAAAGTTTTTGAGAAATAATCATTTTCTCACAAGATTTTTGAATGTAATTTTTTTCTTCACATAGTTAATAGGTCAATAAGAAAATTATCTTAATAGTTTCAAGAGTCAGGATGTCTACCGGGAATAACCTTTCTACTTCACCTTTGAGGTAGAGATACGGACCGCATACACTCTACCCTCTCCAGACCCATTTTACGAGAATACACTGAGTATGTTATTGTTGTTGTTATTATAGTTTCAAGAGTCATGATATATCTATTTAGGACGTTCCACCTCCATTTCCTATATTACTTGTCTAAATTTAAAGAAAATTATTGTATATCATGTCTAGATTATATATTAATGTTTTTAGATATTGTTACTTATATAACAAACACAAAATAAATAAGTAAGAAATTTATTTATTTAAAAAATATTTTCCTTGAGAAGTCTAAATTGGTCAAAAAAAAAAGGAATTGAAATGTCAAATAAATAATTTAATCAGATTGTAAAGTGTCAAAACTTTTCTATTTGAAGTGAAACAGTGATGGATGGGCTGTCTCATTATTTCAAGCATAGTCTACCATATATATGGTCAAAAGTGTCAAAAACTTAATTCTAGAACAATCTTGTAATGGCTTTTCCACTAGTCAGTTGAACATATGCGAATTCAGAATTTAAATTCGATACCAGTCTGCTTAAGTTCGGTACCAAAATTTAAGTTTGCACAAAAAAATATTAGTTTCGAATGAATCCTTTGCGGAAGAATTACATTAGCCATGATTTGGTGAACATATGGAAAACTTCGGTCTATTTAGGGTGTGTTCGATATGAAGGATTTTTTATTTTTTTTAGAAAATAAATATATATTTGGTTTTCGTTGACATATGGAGACTTAGATTACATCATTAAAAAGAATCTTGTTTTATGCTATAAAAATATTGTCGGGGAGAAAGACCTTAACTGGTCTTCCCGCGTCTATGCCACTCGGAGTGTTGAGTGTTGTTATGTTAGCTGGTGTAACTGATTTTTCCAGGCATAATGCATTCGCACTGGGAACAGGAACTTAGATTTAGGACTCAGAGTCTATGTCCCGCCGCCCTCGCCCCTATCTCTAAAGCCGCTAACTTCGGTACCAAGGGGCATTTCCCTCACATAACTCGACTCTAAAAGTTTCAATTGCCTCCCTCCATCATTTTGTTTGCACAAAAATGGGCCTGAAGCCCAATGGTCTACCCCAGTTGTTTTTTGTAAGTAATCATGCTAATTGCTAGCCCACACTTTATAAAAGATTGGGCTGTGTGGATTGTCCAGTTATATTGGGCTTTTGATAAGATTGTTATATCTTAAAGTACAAGGACTCAATTTCAATTCAAACGAATACAGAAATCTAAAAATTTGTTGGAAAGATAATTATACGAAAGTCACAAGATCATATATCTCACAAAGGAGTTGTGTAACAATTGCTCAACAATATAGTATATCACGAGATAAATTCAAATATAACTTACATTATGTTTCATTCTAATAGCAAAAATCTCAATAATAATAGAATATATACATTTATTTGGGTATATTTCTAATAAGTATTTTTGTAAATACTTAAGGCCCATTACTACAACATGTTGTCAATCTTGTATTGAATGGAGTTATATTTGTGATAGTTATGGCCCTAAACATCTCGACCAACAAATTTACAAAATATATACAAATGTATAGACTGTGCATACTTATACTAAATATACATATGGTATATATATAATATACATACCTATACATAATATATACACTATATGTTGTGTATATTTTGGCTATTCTTTTTAGCCATTCCCACCAGGATCTCCCCACCTTTTTGCTCTTTTGGTGACACGAGCTCACAATCTTAAGGTTGAAAGTGAAATGTACTTACCATTAGAGCAACCCCTTCTTGTCGTATATCTTGGCTATATTTATAAACTAGTTAACCAAACTATACATATCCGTAACTTTTCCATTATATTTTAGCCCAAATTTTATTGTTTATTTGTTTCTTCTAAACCTTTTCTATTTTTGAGAAGAAAAGAAAAGAAACCGAACCAACCGCAAAAAAGATCCAATCCTATTATAATTAGCTTAACAAATGGGACCCATTTTTTCTTGAAAAACAAAAAAAGAAACGTGAATTTTACTGAAAATACCTAGTACTCCACTATAAAAACATTGGTACTCCTAAATAACTTTGCATATGTTACTTCACAGATCACAAATATCTACATCTTTACGAACATATCTTTAATATGGGGTTGCCTTGTTGTTGATTATAGTTTCGTGTTCTTGTTGATCAACCCTTTTGCAATCATCATCAACATAGGTAAACCACTAATACTAAATTTTGAATAATATTTCTTTTTTTGATTTTAGATGTCCCTTTTAATTGATTTTTTTCTTGTCCATATTCTTAGATTATCCATTTATCTCCCAACCCTTTTAATGGCCATTGCTTGCATCTCTTATTTCACTTGGCTTAGTTTAGTAGTAGTAGTCTTTTTCTTGATCTGAGAGGTTATTGGTTTGCTTTTCCAAAATTAAGCCACTTGGGGTTGCCTTGTTATTTGTAAAGATTGAATCTTTATAGGATTTTTCACTTGGGGTTGGCTTATATTTTGTAAAGATTGAATCTTTATAGGATTTTTAACATGGGGTTGGCTTATTTTTTGTGAAGATTGAATCTTTAGAGGATTTTTTACCTGGGGTTGGCTTATATTTTGTGAAGATTGAACCTTTAGAGGATTTTTTACCTGGGGTTGGCTTATATTTTGTGAAGATTGAACCTTTAGAGGATTTTTTTACCTGTGGTTGGATTATATTTTGTGAAGATTGAATCTTTATTGGAGTTTTTACCTGGGGTTGGCTTATATTTCATGAAGAGTTATTTTTAGAATGTTAGATTAGTGAACTATATCTGGGTTTGGTTGTGAAGATTGAACCTAGCTATTATTGTCAACAGTAGATTACTTAGGCGTTGTGTGGTTTGCTGATGGCTCGGCTGATTCTGCCTTGCAAGGGTTCGAGTTTGTCGAAGACGTGTCTCTTGGGTTTGATCTCCAATGCTCCTGTGATTATCCAACTCTCTTTTCTTCATTCTATAAGAAAATAATGCAAAGTCTGAAAGTGGTGTTAGTTATTTGAGAGTCAAGTAGTAGCATAGGTCTTCTGATAAACTATATGGTTTTGCGTCAACTTGACAAGTGATATTTTCCAGCTTTATTGATGTTTCTGTTACCTCATCACGTGCTTAGAGAGGCACAATCTTAATCAATCCCTATTTTTGGTCCTGGGAAAGGCTTATCCTTCTAGATTCTGGCTTTATGTAGTACTTTTTTTTTTTGAATAACCGTGGTGTTCGGGCCAGTTTGCGCGCATCTCGACTAATTCCACGGGATACTGCCACCTCCCTCTAGCATCAGGTATCATGTAACTCTGTCCACCAAGGCTAGATTAGATGGGAAGAAATCACCTAGTGTTTTCGTCTCTGTTGTGATTTGAACCTGAGACCTCGTGGTGTTCAACCCACTTTATTGACCACGGGCTTTATCTATTACTTATGATTGGTTATAGTCTTTCTCCCACACTTCTATTTTAATTTGTTTAAGTTTCAGACTTTCTTTAGGTGTATTATTCTTTGTCTTGCTTCTTTCATGTGCTAATGGTGTCTTTTGAAGTTTATATAGTTAGTGTAAGCTAGCTTTTAATGACTCGATGTTGCCTAAGAATTGCTTTGCATTCTTTCTCTGTAGTTTCAGGCAAGTTGCCGTGTTACTTCAGTTGGGCGCTCGAGAAATATCTGCAGATATAAACAATACCTCACTTCAGAGGTTTGTGAACATTTCTTGGCTGGTTTCTGCAATAAGCATTGCTTATCTGCTTTTGGTTTTTAATGCATTGTCCTTCTTCGTCTAGGCGTGTTTTTCTCTTTTCTTATATTTAGTCATTCTGCTTTTTGAACTAGGTTACACATTGGAGGAGGTGTCAAATCCAACGTTTTCCATTGATTGTGAGCAATTATGTCCAGATTAAAACGTACATGCATATTTTGCCAATAATGCTTTTCTATGCTGACGTTTATTTTGTATGTCTCCCAGCAACCTCGAAGAACTGACCGGAGATTAATCTGTTCAGTTGCAACTGAACCTCTGCCAAAAGAAGTTGAAGAATCCAAGATGGAAGCACCAAAGGAAATCTTTCTGAAGGATTACAAACAACCTGATTACTATTTTGACACGGTATATCCCATGATTCTTCTTCAATCTAGGTGAAGGTTCGGATTTTCTCCAAGTTTTGTGAGTCTAAATCAAATTACTATTTTAGGTGGATCTGAAATTCACACTGGGTGAGGAAAGTACTATTGTCTCTTCCAAAATTGCTGTCAACCCCAGAGTTGAAGGTACATCTTGTTACCCCTTCGGATTTGCTTACCTTTTTTATCTGTAATACATTTCTCTAGAAAAAAAAGAATCATCCATAACACATTTTTTCCCACATTTCGCTGGGTTGATATACTTGAATCAAATGATACAACCTTGTTGGCTGATTGAAGCTTCTCAAAATTTTCGATAGTTGTACTCACAATGTGTTGCTCATTTATCTTGAACAGGTCAGTCTTCCCCACTAGTCCTAGATGGGCAAGATCTGAAGTTGCAATCAGTAAAGATCAATGGCAATCCACTGAAGGTACCTATATCAAAGTCGTGCTCCTCGAATGTTGGAAGATGTCCATTAATTTCTACAGACATATGTCACATGATGTTACTTTTACTCATGAATGATACATTTAATGTGTTTTAGGAGGAAGATTTCCACGTGGACTCGCGCCACCTGACTCTGAAATCCCCTCCAAGCAGCAAATTCACCTTGGAGATTGTGACAGAAATATATCCTCAGAAGAACACATCCTTAGAGGTGAAATAGGAGGACAGGATTTGTCTTATTTGCATTTTTTTCTTGCATTTCAAATTTGAGTAGCACTGTGAAATGGGTTTGTGGTTACATTATCAATATTTACTGCAGGGGCTTTACAAGTCATCAGGGAATTTCTGTACCCAATGTGAGGCTGAGGGTTTCCGTAAAATTACATTCTATCAGGTATGCCTTTTTCTTTTTGGCCTCTAGGATGTTATCGGCTTCTCTTGAAATGCTTGCTAATGGCTATCATTTTTTCCATTAGGATCGCCCCGACATTATGGCAAAATACACTTGTCGCGTAGAAGCAGACAAATCCTTGTACCCTGTACTGTTGTCAAATGGAAACCTTATAGAACAAGGAGATCTTGAGGTACATTTGGATCTTCCTGTACTATTTGTTGAAAGTTGTTTGTTTGTAACCCTTATGTAACTCCTCGAAATATTTTCTCATTTTTTTTTTGCAGGGGGGAAAACATTTTACCGTTTGGGAGGATCCTTTCAAGAAGCCCAGTTATCTTTTTGCGTTGGTTGCTGGTCAGTTGGAGAGAAGAGATGACACGTTTACAACCTGTTCAGGCCGTAAGGTCTCCCTTAGAATCTGGACCCCTGCACAAGATCTGCCCAAGACAGAACATGCCATGTATTCTCTCAAGGCAGCTATGAAGTGGGATGAAGATGTGAGATTTTAATTTCGTTGATAAGCATCAAGTTGATTATCTTCGTTTTCTTATGGTCTTATGGCAATTCTTTGTTAAAATTTCCAAACAGGTTTTCGGGCGGGAGTATGACCTGGATCTTTTTAATATTGTTGCTGTTCCTGATTTTAACATGTTAGTTCTCTGTTTTCTTCTCTCTGTTTATCCACTCCCCTAATTTTTTCTATGGATAATAACCTGTTTTTCCATTTCATTTCCAGGGGAGCGATGGAAAATAAGAGCTTGAATGTATGACATTTGAGATTTTATTGCATTGTGTTGTTCTATTTTATGATTTTTTTCTCAACGATTACCTAATTGTTTGACTTTGTTTTCAACAGATTTTTAATTCCAAGCTTGTCCTGGCGTCCCCAGAAACTGCAACAGATGCTGATTATGCGGCAATATTGGGTGTAATTGGACATGAGGTGTGTGATATATTTTCATAAGCTATTGTAAGTCATGAACTTTATCTTGTATACTGATTCTTGAATACTGAGTAAATCACCATTTCTTCTCCATGTTGCAGTACTTCCACAATTGGACAGGCAACAGGTTTGTCCATTAACCAATCTTCCCTTCTCACAGAAAATAAAAAGCTGGTTAATATAGTAGTAATATTTTCCATTATATTACTGTTTGTATCTTCTAGATCTTTGGTGTAAAATGGATGATGTATATAACATGAACATGTTACTTGAATTCCTGAAAACACATCAAGAGTTATAAGCCTTTCCTTTAAACAATTACTGTAGCTCTCAATTGTGGCTGCTTCTGATGAGAAATAAAGTTCATATGTTATTTCAAAGAACACTTTTAAGTTGATTTTTTACTGAAATCAACTATTCTGCTGTTACAATTGGATACAAGGCAGTGTACTTGTCTGCTGTGTACTTTGAGAGTACTCTTGTGTCTATGTTAAATACTTATATTAATTATTGAGCTCAATGCAGAGTTACATGTCGTGACTGGTTCCAGCTTAGTTTAAAGGAAGGACTTACTGTTTTCCGTGATCAGGTTGGATGTATTCCTGTAGATGATGGATACACAAAACGTTTTTCTGGTAGCGTTAGCTTATAAGGTTCTTGAATGATTCATGCAGGAGTTTTCATCTGATTTGGGCAGCCGTCCTGTGAAAAGGATTGCTGATGTTTCAAAGCTTCGAATGTATCAGTTCCCGCAGGTTCAAAGAGTTCTTTCAAATTCTTGTCATATAATATTCCTGCTTCTTATATATACATGGATTGCCAAATCAATATGTTTCACAATGATGAATGATCGACTGAATTGTGGATGACTAGTTAAATTTGCTAACTATTATCCTGATTTTGTAGGATGCTGGTCCAATGGCTCATCCTGTCCGGCCTCATTCTTATATAAAGGTACCTATCATCTATTTGAATATGGATGATCCTTGTTTAGCAAGTGCTTCTTTAAGCCACCTTCTTGGAGAATTTTCTCATTCTTCTTTTTCCATCTTTTTATGTTGACAGATGGATAACTTCTACACAGGCAAGTTTCAGTTAACTGTCTACATTGAAGAGGAGTTTTAATTTTTTTAGCCCAATTTTGATGATTATTTTTGTTACTGATGTTTTGGTTGTGATGGCTGGTCTGGCTTTAAATATTCATGAACATGCAGTTACGGTAAGACCCTGTTAATTCTGTTTTATCCTTGTTCTAACTTCATGTCCTGGTATCTCTCGTCTCCCAAGGTATTTATTAACTATTGTTCCTTTGTTCCATTTTGCAGGTATATGAGAAGGTAATTCTCTTCCTCTCTTGCCCTCCTCATGTGGCATTTTGTGCCTCTCCTATTTTCTCCCTTTTCTGTGCCACCGCATCCATGACCTTATGTGTGCTTGCAACCCTTTCGTGCTTATGCATGTGTAAGGGAATGTTTTGATTCACCATTGGTTAATCACTATTTCCATTATCAGGGAGCTGAAGTGGTCAGGATGTACAAAACCTTGTTAGGGAGCCAAGGATTCAGAAAAGTAAGAAAAAGATAATGTCTTGCCTATTTTTGTAGTACCGACAATTGATTTCCGCACTTGAGAGTCTCGAGAATCTGATATACCTCCTTTCCCCTTCAGGGCACAGATTTATATTTCGAGAGGCATGATGGTCAAGCAGTAACATGTGAAGACTTTTTTGCTGCCATGCGAGATGCCAACAATGTAGATTTTGCTAATTTCTTGTTATGGTAGGTGATTCTTCCTTCCTGCCATTCGAACTAGAATTCCTGATTCCTCTCAAAGTTAAGATGTTAAATGAAACATAAATTCAGGTACTCGCAAGCTGGGACACCTGTAGTGAAGGTTACAACAAATTATAATGCTGAAGGGCGCACTTTCTCCCTCAAGTTCAGGTAAAAACATAAAATGGATTTTCGTTTGGATTTGCAAACCTTATGGTTTAGGCTGACAAATTTCATCTGATGTTTTCCCAGTCAAGAGGTGCCTCCAACCCCCGGCCAGCCTGCGAAAGAACCTATGTTTATTCCTGTTGCAGTAGGTCTGCTAGATTCAAGTGGCAAGGACATGCCTCTATCCTCCGTTTATCATGAGGGGAAATTGGGGAGTTTTGCGAGCAGCGGTCAAAATGTATACACTACAGTTCTCCGCGTAACCAAGGTTAGCCTAGAACTTTGATTGACTGGTGCAGTCCATTCCACTTGATTAAACTCTATATATGGCGTGTGGCTTCTATGTTCTTTCCCTGGGAAAATAAGAAACACAGGAAAGGTTACTTCACGTCACTTGTTAATTTAATTGCTGATTTTACCAAGTAGAGAGTAGAATCTAAATTTTCTCTTGTCTCCGTTCTCTGGAGAACTGAAATGGAACGTCAGATAGCAGTCTTGACTTATATTCTGCTAATTGTAGATTATCTTATGCACATTTGATCCTCCTATGACCTAATAAGGATGTAATAACGGACTTTTTGTTTGTACTGTGCAGAAGGAGGAGGAATTTGTGTTCAATGACATATCTGAGAGGCCAACGCCATCTATATTACGAGGCTTCAGTGCTCCCATCCGGCTTGAGTCTGATCTCACTGATAGTGATCTACTTTTCCTTCTTGCTCATGATTCTGATGAGTTTAACCGGTTCGTGTTTTCTAGGTCCCTCGTCCAATATCTTTTAGCTGATCACAAGTTTAAATAATCAAAAACTAATATGATATATCTGTCTCCTAGGTGGGAGGCCGGACAAGTGTTGGCAAGGAAGCTGATGCTCAGCCTGGTAGGTGATTTCCAACAGAATAAGGCTTTGGTTCTTAACCCTCAGTTTTTGCAGGGGATCAAAAGCATACTCACCGACTCAAGCTTGGATAAGGTGTGCGCCCACCTCTTTTATTGTAGATATTTGTGTTTCGTGTCAGAAGAAAAAGGTTATGCTAATTACTGTTTTATCCTTTCAGGAATTCATTGCAAAGGCGATAACTTTGCCAGGTATCGGAGAAATCATGGACATGATGACAGTTGCTGATCCAGATGCCGTTCATGCAGTCCGGACATTCATCAGGAAGCAATTGGCTTCTGAATTGAAAGAAGAGCTCCTTATCACTGTAATGACCTTTCAAACTCTCAAAATGATACTTTTCTTAATACTGATTCTCAATTTACTTGAAAACGTTCTTAATGAAAATAGTGATACAACATAAACTTGAAACATACTTTGCAGGCTAAAAACAACAGGAGCTCTGGTGCTTATGAGTTTGATCATAACAATATGGCACGGCGTGCTCTTAAAAATACTGCTCTTGGTCCGTTTTTCTTCTGATCTCTCTGGATAGAGTGTGTTTCAGAATTTGACAAATTGCAATTCCACTGACCTATTTTGTCTACAGCTTATCTTGGATCGCTTGAAGACCCAAAAATCACAGAACTTCTATTGAATGAATACAAAAATGCCACGAACATGACAGATCAGTTTGCAGCTTTAGTGGCTATTGATCAGCAACCTGCAATTCGTGAAGAAATTTTGGCTGATTTCTATTACAAGTGGCAGAATGATTACTTGGTACATCTCTATGCCTCTAATACCTGCAATTTTTGCTTGATGTCATCTTTGACCGTAATTCTTGTCTACCGGGCCTATTCTTGCCTTCTAATTGTTGAGTAACCTGCATGACGTCGAATTATTCATAACTAAGACGAGAACAAAAAAAAAGTTCATCTCACTCTATTTTCCCTTAGGTTGTGAACAAGTGGCTTGCGCTTCAAGCTGTGTCAGACATGCCTGGTAATGTTGAGAATGTCAAGGAACTTCTAAACCATACAGCCTTTGACCTGCGTAATCCGAATAAGGTATGTACTTTCGAGTTTGATGTCGTTCTATCTATGTTGCTCAGATCCTGCATTTTTGGAGGATCCGACATGGGTATGGCAACATTAGCAACATATAGCCTTCTAGTTTATGTCAATTACAATACGTGATGTTTTATTTCGGACAAATGCAGGTTTATTCATTGATCGGAGGATTTTGTGGGTCACCTGTCAACTTCCATAGCAAGGATGGCTCCGGCTACAAGTTCTTAGGAGAACTGGTGGTGCAGCTTGACAGGATAAATCCACAGGTCTCTTAAAATACTATTTCAATTGTTTTTTAGTACAATTCACCAATGAATCACGAGACACTATGGTTCATACATATGGTTTCTAATCTGTTCAGAAGTAATTCACGAGAAATGCACCTCTCTTTCTTAACTATCATTGAAAATGATACAGCTCGTTGGTCGAGTATATTCTTGAAATAAACAACGTAAAAAAAAATGCTTGAACACGACTATTAACATTTTCGATTTTCTATCTACTCATGATCCGCCTTGGTCCATCCAAACTAGAACTACGGATGGTTTTCCAGTAGTACGAGAGAGTGTCTTATTCGTTTTTCTAATGGATGGCAGGTGGCTTCACGAATGGTGTCAGCGTTCTCTAGGTGGAAACGTTATGATGAAACACGACAAAGTCTCGCTAAGGTTAGTAGCTGCTTGCTCAAACGTTATTCATCCATGTCTTAACACTTCCATTCGAGTGTTCTGTTTGCATGTAGAAGGGAACTAAAGAAATGTGTTATGTTAAACAGGAACAATTGGAGATGATCTTGTCTACTGAGGGACTCTCGGAGAACGTGTTCGAAATTGCATCGAAGAGCTTGGCAGCTTGATTTTTATTTTATTTTCATTTTTCGATTATCCGAACTGTTCTATTTATTCTGAAAAGTCTATAATGATTAATGGTTTTAGTGAACATTTAGAAGCAGATGACAGACTTTGGTTTAAGAATTAAGATTATATTCAGTTGTTATGAATAAATCCATGGTGTTATATTTACACCTGCATTTTTACATTAGTCTCTTCACATTCACATCTTTCTGGGGGTAGGAGAGTCATTTGACGCTACTTCGCAATCTAATAGAGTTCAATTTTCGTTCTTAACAAATGACCAATATGAGCTCGAAGTTTTCTTTGTAAATTTTGGAACGAAAAGATGGCCTTGTATTCTGTGTTGGGCTTCAGCCCAATATGAATATTATCTGTTCAACCAGCCCAACAGACTCAAGGAAATTTTGGGTCCAAAGCCCAACATACCTTATGTATTGTTTTTTCGCTTACACAATTTTATTAATTCGTATTATCAAGGTTAATAATAAATAATAGTGCATGATTTGGTGTCTGAATTCAAGTGTGTGTGTATGAAATTTTAACCGGGTGCATTGGGTTGTACTCATTAAAAGTGTGTATAAACTAATTTCTGAACACGTATGTTATACACATATTCTGTTTATTGAGTACAAACTTTCTAAAATGGCATATGTAGTACTAAAATATGTGACGTATAAAATGAAATTTGAAGAGAAAAATACAAGCTTAAAAGAATGAATATGTTACTATTCAACCTATAAAAAAAACAGGCATTAGTAGCCTCTTCCAAGCACCCAACCTGTCTACCCGACCTCCAAAATTTCTCTGAAAAATACCTTCAAGTTTTGCCAAATATAAAGCCTCGATCAAGCTCCCATTCGCTGCTCCGCAAAAGGTAAACTTTTGTTTGCTGTAAATTTCAGTTCGCTTATTTCTAATCTATTTTTCACAAGTGATTTCGAAAAATGTTGTGCATATTCCATATCTTGAAATCCTTTTTGAAGTCTTGATTCATGAACATGATCAGTTTCATTTAACTTAATATATTGAGTTTGAAGACTATTTGGCTTTCTTTTGTACACATATAGCACCATTTCATAGCTAGGCTGCTAGATTAAAATTTTGAATTATATATAAATCTTTTGTTATTTATTTTCTTGATTTAATCCTTATTGGATGTCATGTTCTAGGATTTCTGTGAATTAGTGAAGGAAAGCATTGTTCTATGAATTAAATTTTGCATATCACTATAGCTTTACAAGAAATGTTGCTGGCAAGAAGATGACATTTCGTGGAATCCTGAGACTTAATTTAGTTTAAGAAGTTACTGTATTTTCATAAATAAAAATCCACAATTAATTCTATATTCATGGTCCTCTGACAATTCTGTTGATATCTATTGTTTTCTATATCTTGATTATTGTATTATTATTTTTATTGTTTTGTTATTATCTGTTGTTCCTTGTACTTGGATTACTTCTTGTTTGGGGTCTATTGGAAACAACCTCTTTATCCTACTTGTGAGATTACACTGGGTATGTTGTGTTGTTGTAGTTGACATATGTGTTTTTATGTGGAGTGTTTAAGTTACTTGTGAATCCATGTTCTTTGATCGAAAGGTGTATGTACGTAGTGTAACAGAATAGTACATTAAAACTAAAACGGGGGAGTATTTGGAAATATTATTGTCTTTTAACTTGAAAGAGAAAAAACTCACGAGTACAAGTTTAGTGTAACTTTGCAAGTCCATTATTAGTCTCAGTAGTTGTTTTTTTCATACATTTTGAGAAGATGTGTTTGAAAAGAATATCTGAAATCATGCTCTTATCTTAACTTTTGGAATCAACAGGCTTTATATTCAGCAACAACGTAGACATGATGTACTGCATGCAACGACTCGAGTCTAGTATACTTGTAAGTATATATAGTGTTGTTATTACCTTGTTATTTATGTTCGTTTATACTGACTTTTTCTTTCCTTTTGGATAGTTTTTTGCAGTACTATCCTCGCTGATTCAGCCCGTCGTCAGTGACAGACTATTTGACCATTTCAGTGGCAAGCCGATCTTGATAATCTTCTTTGGAGTGGCCGCCATCAACTTTTTGATGGTTGGACTGCCTCACGTGGTACGTTATTGTATCCGGAGGCATGCTGATAGGAGACGTCGAGCCGTTGCCCCTAGGCTGGTGGAGACATTTCAGCAACAACGGTACACTGCCTCAGGTGAAAGAAACGCAGAATGTCACATCTGCCTGACAGATTTCGAGGAGAACGAGCACGTGAGAGTGTTACCGTGCGATCACATCTACCACCACAACTGCATATTAGAGTGGATGGGTAGAAATACGACTTGTCCCGATTGTCGTCGCTGTGCCTTAGTATAGTAGTAGTACATAGAAAGATTTGTAATTTTTAATGTGTGAATACTAATATTTGTAGTAGTAAGTAGTAGTATTTCCATGTATAAAACACTCTACTAATATTCATTTTCTCTTGGGCTGAAAGGCCCGATATACTCTAATAATTCCCAAAACTTGGTTGACATCCACAGAGAATTATTAGTGAAACCTTTTACTGTAAATTTAAGCAATTTCTTATGCTTTTTGTCAATTTCAGATTGAGAATTTTCATTTTTGTGATGTCAATGGCTTTTCTATGGTGTTTGAGGACCTTTTTGAAGTTTGAAATGATGGTGTTCAAATTCCAATAGTAAAAGAGGTAATTCTTTTCTAAAAATCAAGTCTTTTTTCTTTCTTTATAGATGTTCCCTGATTTTTGTAAGCTTATGTTGAGAATTATAAAAATAGGATTTGGGGCACCCAAGGTGTGGCCTAGTCGTCAATGAAGTAGGTCTGTGGTCTCAGGTTCAAATCTCAGCGAGAACAAAAAATACTAGGCAATTCTTTTCATCTGCTCTAGCCTTGGTGGATAGAGTTACCTGGTACCTATTGCTGGTGGGAGGTGGTGGATTTAGTCGAGGTGTGCAAAAGCTGGCGGTCGTCAAAAAAAAGAAAACAGGATTTGGGAATTCTATTAGAAATTGAAGATGAAAATTTGGGCCTTTTTCCGTAAGAGTTTATGAATATGATATGTTCATAATTAAATGAGAAATCCAGATTAAAAAAAAAAGTACCTGGAACACGGCGGAACCCGACCAGTTAGGTTAAGCAAAGAAGGTAGGATACCCAACTATCAAGTTTTTGAATACTGTAAAACTAGAAGCTAAAGAAGAATAACTAAGTTTATGTGCGAAAATTTGGTTTGCCTTTTAGCTGTCTTGTTTATGTGCATTGATGATCCAATAACTGTGACTCAGGAAAACGACCCCTGAATTCAAATGCCATCAGTTTATAGTGAAATAGCTAAATAAAGTTCCAAAATCTGTTTGTGGTCAAAACTATATTTTGCCTGTTCTAATGATTTGTAAATTTTGGTCTAAACTCCTTGGCCAATCCACACTGTTTCTTGTTCCATTTTGGAATATATACGGTCAAGTATAACATTTTATAATTTTTACTATCTTGTTGTTTTGGTACTACTTATGGTTTCTTGTTCTTATATTATGCCCTTTTTAGATTGTTTGTGTCTTGAGCCGGGGGTCTATCGGAAACAGCCTCTCTACCTCACGTTTGAGGTAGTGGTACGGACTGCGTACATTCTACCCTCCCCGGGCCCCACTTTGTGGAAAACTGGGTATGTTGTTGTTGTTGTATGCTGTAATGTGACTATCTTTCTTTGTTCTTAAATTGTTGCATACTGTGGATAGAACAAGCATATTAATAGTTGTTTATACTTTTGCCTATTATATATTGATATCGAAACACCAGTAGCCTATGTGATCAAGATAAATATGTCTTTCTGATTTTGGCTTAATACAGTCGAGCCTTGGTGGACTCTGGTACCTGTTGCCGGTGGGAGGTGACAGGGATCCCATGGAATTAGTCGAGGCGCGCGAAAGCTGGCCCGGACACCACGGTTAATTTTAAAAAGAAAAAAGAATGCATGATTTGGTATCTGAATTCAAGTGTATTCCTGCAATTGTACTAGACTCTGTCACCAAATAACGATCTCAAGTAACAAAAAACAAACCATTTCAAAATGTAAATATTGAGCTGCTTGCACGGGCGATACTCATTTAGTGTGATTAGAAGCTTGTTGTTATATTGATGGCCTATTGCATTCACTTTGGTCTTCTGAACAAGAAAATCTGATTCCGGGAAATTTTTAGTCAATCTAAGCACGAGGAGGAGAATATAGCCTTCCATTGTGCACTTGAGCAACGAGAGATGGAAGTGGTTGTTCAAGGTCTATTATTATTCTAAAAGTTAATCTGTACATCGGGTGGAGTACAGTCAAACCCGTCATTGTTTGCTTCAGTAGTTCTTCAACTGACTAGGATGTTAGTAATAACTCTTTTTTTTTTATGTGGCACATGAATCATGATAAATGTTTAGTACTTTAAACACAGGGATTGATATACATTAGAAGATGATTTTCTGTATTGCTTTCTCAATTTCTGTGTGATAAGATTTTATTGCCTTCTCAATTTATGTGTGATCGGATTTTATTGCCTCTTCAACTAATGTGTGATAAGATGTGATTGCCTGTCTATATATGATGCAGGAAATGGATTTCATTTCATCGGTGCTCACACACATAATTCCTGTCTGAAACTGAAGACAGTTTCTAAGGTAACTTGAATTCTTGATTAATTTCAAGGAAAATTCATAATGTATCTGCTTTTACTTTTGGAATACTCAACATATTTTTTGGTGTATGACTTTTTTGGAGTATGTTGCTTTAAGTATCAAAAGCTGATTATCTTGAAGTAGGTTGTACGAACATATAGGGGCATGGTTCTGGGACACTTGATTTTATGGGGAAGGATAATAATAAGAGAAAGGAAAGAAGGAAAGATAGTGTTGAGTCCTACTTGCACCGGTTTATGAATAAGGAGCCCATAAAACAAATCCCAACTGTTTGTAATATACTTGGATAGGTAAAAACATTAGAAGATATATATGAAGTCCTCTTTGGGTGTTCCATATTTCACGATTCATCTTGGTTGTCGGATGTGCTTGGTGCTCTAAACAGCCTAAGACTAAGTAGCCTCTCTTGTGCCCTTACGAAAGAGTAGCATTCCTTGTGCCTTTCTTTGTATGTACAAGGAAATAAAGAATGTTATTGATAATCACTTGAGAATCTTTTTAGTCTGTTATTGTTGGTATGATATTTATAAATATCAGTCTACACTTTTTGATGATTTTTTCCAACATATATGCCTTTTAGAAGTATTTGTCTTATTTGTTTACACTTGTAATGAGAATATTAGCCAAGGTGAAAATGGTTCCTCTTAGATTTTCGTGTACACTTGATCACATCTTCGTTTCACCATTGTTATTTCCTAGCTCAGATATGGTGAAATAGGCAAATAAAGTTCTGCAAGTGTTCCAAAATCTGTTTATGGTCAAAACTATTTTGCCTATTCCAATGATTTGCTAATTTTGGTCTAAACTCATTAACCAATCCACACCATACTTTCTTGTTCCATTTTGGAATAATAGGGTCAAGTATAAATTTTTAGAAGAGTAATATTTAGTTATCTCTGTAGTCTGCTACAGTTTATCGTTCTTTGTTTTTAAGTTGTTACATACTGTGCATAGAACAACCATAAAATACTTTTGCATATTATTGATATTGAAACACCAGAAGCCTGTGTCATCAAGGTAAATATTTGTCTCTCTTACTAGAACAAAATTATCACATTTTGTGAGTAGTTCGCCGGTGTTGCATATTGATGAGAGGGAATAAGCTTCAATGAAGTTGCAATTATCCATTATCCACCAAGTTCCAAACCGCACTTCAGTTGGCCCTCGGGAATTTCTCGGTCATAAAAATGATCAAGCTGCAATGCGTACAACTTCGAATCCAAGTGTTTCATGAAAGAACAAAACACATGAAAATAGATTGTCTTTTTAGTTGACAAAAGATTGAGTCTGGGTGTATTATGACAGGTTTCGTCAACTTAAAATGATTAGTTAGCAAATATCTTACAAAATAACTCCGTGACTCCAGAATCGGGTATACTTGTGGCAAGTTTGGACTTAGAAGCATACTATCCAATTTGAGGGAGTGTTAAATAAGTAGGAAATATGTCCATTCCTTGTAAACATGACAAAGGTCTAGAATCCCTATATTTGTGTAATTTAAATTAGTTTGTTTTCCTTGTCTGGAATGCTTGTAAACATTATTTAAACTCCAAATTTGAAAAAATAATCAAGCAATTCTATTCCCAAAATTTCTGCTTTTACTCCTTTCTTCAGATATATAGAGGCAATGTATGACATCTCTCTTTTGTATAATCAGGCACTATTGTAACTCTTGGAAGTTAAATTAATAAGTTTTTTCCTTATTAAAAAACATACAATAAATAATTATATCATCAAAAAAAAGAAAATGTTCAGTATTTGTCTTGTTCCGTATATCAATGAGCCTTAAGAATTCTATTGCCATATATTACTTGTATGTTAGACCTAATTTAATTTTGAATTGGGCTCTAATCAAGTTTCTTATTTCAATGAATGTAGCATCATTTTGTGTTTGCTAGCTCATATTAGATCTCTAACCCAATTTCCTTCATATTTGATGAACGTAAGTCAGTTCTGAATTATCAACTCATACAACTTTCAGGCTGCTGAAGGTTTTTGTCGCAGAAATAATGTGCCTTTACACTCCATGTATAGACGAGCTGAAGGTACGCTATGTCAGATGAACACTTATTTTGTTATCTCAGTGTTTGTTCATGTGAATTCTGGTGTCGATATAGTCTATCATATGCTAATCATAGAAACTTCTTGTGCTTAAATGTAGAAAACTACTTAGATTTGTTTTTGATGTCTGATATGCTATTTGTTATCCCTTACAAAACCTGAAAATTACTTACCAAAGATCTGAAATTTTCTATCCTTTTTTGTTTTTCTTTCAAATTTATGTCTGAATCAATTTGATGGTCTTCTGTTTCTATGGCTTCTTAGCAAATCGTGTTCATTGTGCCATTTGCTTAACTTACCATACCGACAGTTTGTCTGAGGTTTCATTACGGAGACAACATAACTTTTGCTTATTATCTATTCCTGTCCAATTTTAATTAAGTACACGGGTTGATATTTGGGTTCGGCCTGATAATATGTAGAATAAAATTATTTGTGTTATCAAGTTTAATAAATAATAGTGCATGATTTAGTGTCTGCATTCAAGTGTATTTATGCAATTGTACTATACTTTGTCAGTTGTCACCAAATAACAGTTTAAAGTACCAGAACACTAACCATTTCAAAACATAAATATTGGGGCTGAGCTTGCATGGGCTATACCCGTCTAGTGTGATTAGAAGCTCAAAGTAAGTCGGACCTAGTGTTGGCAAATGGATGGCGGGTTAGAATGTGTTGGACAAAAATGGATAGAATATCCAGCTCGTCCATACTTAATTTTTTAAATCTATTTTGCCAGTACTAGTCGAACTTAATGCAAGTGTAACATGCAACACAAATAAGTCTTAGGCCTCATTTGTTTGCACTTAATGAATGTCTTAATCTTGATCTTAATTATTCTGATCTCAGTCATTAAGTCCATTTGTTTTTTATGTCTGAATCTTAATCATTAAGTGTATTTTTTAATGTTTCAACCACTTAATGGGTTTGAACAAGTCTGAATGATTAAGATTCGTAACAAAATCTTAATATCATTAAGTTGTTTATTTAATATATCAACAAAAATGGTAGTTCACCAATTCCATCCATTCACTGTTAACAATCAATATCATCCACCACAACCAACTACTGCCATCAACCTCCACAACCAACCACCACCACCACCACTAGCTACTACTCACACCAGGTCATCACCATTAGCAACATCATTCTCAATTGGCATCCATAACCACCGCCACTTGCCATCACCATCTCCAACCATCATATGATTTCTTAAAAATATTTTGTTGATATATAGTATTAGATTAATTTAGATTTTATTGAATTTATATTTATTAATCTTTTAAAAAATAAATTTCATACATTCTGGAAATTAAGTTACCTCAAAGGTTGATTATTCTGTTAACTCTTTTTCCTAAAATGAACTGCAAACAAATGCAACATGTACTCATGTTATTAGACAGTAATGTGGAATATTTCTTGCAAATCTGTTATCAGATTACTGGAGTTCCGCCCGTGTATTAAGTTCTTACTCATTTTAATATGGGTCAATCCGTCTTTTACCCAACTCATTTGTCATCCAACCCACTTTTACCTGGATGAAATATGGGTCAGTTGGATTATTATCCATTTTATGTTTACTCGTTTTCAGCCCGCCCATTTTCCACCACTACACATATACACATTTACGCGTGCACAATTACACACAAACTTGACAATTTAAATTTTTATGGGTACAAAATCATTGGAAAGTGAAAGAAAATATATGAAAAGAAATGATTCGTAACATGTGAAGTATTTGGATATGCATAAGTAGATAAAACTTTCTTTATATTTCATTTGGCATTGAAATTAAATCCGGTGATGATAATAATTTACAAGACTTAGACTTATGCTTTCTCACCAGGTCCCCCATAGAATACAAAATGCTGAAACTTTCCACGCCTGGCAAATGGTATGTCCATAACCTGGTATGAATTAGGATTGTCGACATGTGTGATTGTTTTACCTACGTCTATGGTCTCGCCTTTATCACTTAAGATGGTAAGTGCCCTACAATAAGCATCATAACTAGTGTCTCCAATGGGTAAATAGTTAGACCCCATCGGAGGTTCAGGTACACCTCGTGGACTATATACCACTCCTCCCCATTCAACATTTGTCGCAAAACTAGCCAAGCCAGTGAAGATCCTTTGAGGCCAAAAACCAATTTGTATTTGATTTTCTTCCATAAAAAGCCACCAGTTTCCGTTGACTAGATCCTTTTGTTTTTGAGAAAGAAATGTCTAAGTTAGTATTTTGGAGATTTCAAATACTAATTCTCGGGTACTATCAAAATAAATTGAAAGAAGTTCTACCCGGCCGATAGACATTGTGTCTTCCCACGAAGCTTTATCTCCACGGTGTGACACACCTTTGAATGTCTTATCAACAGGTACCGCAGTATTTACTAGAACAAAACCAGGACATAATGTATTGAAACATTGCTTATTACCGGCCTAGAAAACATTCAACATATAAGCTACATATGCAAATTTGAAGTACATAGATAAACAAAAAGATTACTAGTTTCACAAAATTGAGACATAAATCATTGAAGTAAATTATAAGAAAACTTACTTGAAAATGTATAAATAGCCTAGTTTGTGTATCCCCATAAAGTGTCGGGTCCACCTAGAGTTTGATATAGAGATATCGTGATGATTGAGCTGATAGTGATTCTAGCACTTGATGCTTTCACAACTAAAAGAAAATAATTGTTTAAAGTGTCGATGAATTTAGACTTACTCTCCAACCAACTTGTACAGTATCCTGTCCGTTTTGAATTTTCAAACGACATGCACTATGTTGCTGACCCTGAACATAAGGATTCCATATGCTAGTTGCCATTCCAGCTCCCGCAAACTTGCTCTTTGGATTGTTTCCAGCCCGAACTATTGCAACCTGTATGTAGTAAATGATTTTTTGTCAACTCATTAGGTATATATTCTCCATTAGATCTTAGTTTTTATTTATTAGTCTATGAGTAAACAATAAGGGCGGAGTAAAAGTGGAAAAAATTGGAGAAAATGTGCGAATTTATTTGTTGCCTACACTTCCTAAGACAAGTGAATCTGACAAGTATAGAGCCCACTAAAATTGCAGAATCTAACTAATTTTGTCATGTAAATCTAACTCAAAAAGGCAAAAGCAAAGATCTACGAAGCATAATTCAATATTTAAACAACTAAATATTTCAAATCCAATTAAATGACAAACATTGTAATTACAAAGTAGAAAATGAGAAGGTGAATTTTATATATTCATATACCTTGTATCCTTGTGAAGATCCGTATATTCCTCCTGGCTCACTATTGTTGTTAGTCTGTGTAAAGGCAATAAAATATATATGAGACTTTTGAAATTATTAAAAACTAAAGGGTTAAAGAACCATGAGGTATGAGGTCTCAGGTTCAAATCCCAATGGAGACAAAAAAACACTAGTTGATTCTTCTCATCTGTTCTAGCCTTGGTGGACAGAGTTACCTGGTACCTGTTGCTGGTGGAAGGTGGCAGGTATCCCTTGGATTTAGTCAAGGTGCGAAAAAATAGGCCCAGACACCACGGTCATAAAAACAACAAAACATGTTTAATCTTTAACACGCGAACTCTTCAATTTTATTATTGATATTTTCTAGATGAAGTGAATTATTTTAGCTAAAGCTGTAAATTGGTGCAAGGACTGCGTACACTCTGAGGTAGAGGTAAGGACTCCGTACACTCTATCCTCCCAGACTCTACTTTATAGGATTACACTGTGTATGTTGTTGTTGTAAAGCAGTAAATTGGTGTAACATCATCTTACCGCAACCAATTGAGTATCAAATGTGACATCTTCTGGTGGCGGCATATTTCTCTGTCTGATAAGATCTTCTTTCGTAATTCTTTTAATTGGAACTGTTCCAGGGGAACAACCTTTACCTTTTAACCATATCCTTGATGACGGACTAGTAGATGAATTCTCTGAATTTTGCTTTGTTCTCGCTAAAGTAGGTTTCATCTGTACATCCAAAACTTAAATTATGTATATATCACAAAATCGTATATGCATTTCTAGAAAGTTCAACATAAAATGATCATTCAAGAGACATGCCTGGGGATGAAAATTATGATTCTTCAGTAACGGATGATCGAATGCAGGTTGTTTATAGAAATCCACACAATCATATGTATCTCCATATATTGTCTGTGAACCAAAAACTCATAATTTATTAATCATTCAAGAGAACTATAAGCACAAAGATTTTCAAAGATATACCTTAATTGTTTTGACGGCCGGTTTGTTCAAAAGCTTAAGTTGTTTCTCTATCTCTAAATCTTCTAGTTTGGATAGTTTTGTTTTTCCTTGAACCCTATTGTAACTCAGAAGAAAATACAACACTAGCAGAAATCGTCCAAAAATTCTTTGATGCATCAACATTGCCTAGACTTATAAAGTTATGTAATAAGGATGAATGTGTTAATATATACCAGACTAATGTTTAAGCAACCAAATTCATTAAAATAAAATGAAAGCACTAATCAGAGGACTAACCTGATTTATTAGATGGAGGGAAGATGGAATTTTATGAGCACATATCACCTTTGCTAATATTATGAAGATGTTATATAGAGAGGTGACTGTTTAATTTATATTTTGACCGAATCCACAACGGGATTTTCTCCTAATAAATATTGGTTGCTTATTTATGACTATAGATCAGATTAGCGTCAGAATTATATATTAACCAAATGTAGCTGATTTTCTGTTGACTATCACTAGAGTCCGTTTGACCGTGAGAATTATTCATTTTTTGGGCAATAATTTTTCATTTTATTTCAAGATTAGTCTTTGGTTATAAAAAATTTCAAGTCCAACTTGGAGGATTCAACAACAACAACATACCCAGTGTATTCCCACAAAGTGGGGTCTGTGGAGGGTAGAGTGTACCCAGTCTGTACCACCACCACAAAAGTGAGCTAGAGAGGCTATTTCTGATAGACCCCCGGCTCAGAACACAAACAATCTAGAAAAAGGGCATAATATATGAACAAGAAACAATAGGCAGTATCAAAACAACAGAATGTGACCGAAACAAGACTATCACCAAATGCTACTACAATCGATCTACCGGCAACAAAAACATCACCAACACTCCAAAACAAGACACTACCAGCATAGCACTACGACTACTAACCCCCAAAGTTAGAAAACAAGAGCAGAAATATTTCCCGCAGACAGTAGCGTTCTGTCTCTCTTATTCATTTATTGACTTGAATAATATTATTGTAAATATCTTTAATGAAAGGTATTTAATATTAAATACACATTCATTGTCATTGGTGTAATATGCTTCATATTTCCAGCATATCAGAGATGCTTAGTTCAGGAAAATCTGGAGCATCAGAGATTTTCTCTGTTTAAAGTAGGAGATACCCGGGTATTCCCACAGAGAAGTCTTGCTCTGGCTTGCCCAATTGAACATAGAGAATGTTGGTTGTCTTACATACACACTGGTGGAATTTTATTTTATTCTGCTTTTCAAAATAGTAAGAGGGGAATTGAGTAAAATATCCTTGTCCGTAGTTCCAGCGGACTCTCTTTTGTCTTGCAAACCCCTTATTCTGTACTCCCCTATTCTTGAAAAGACCGCTATGCACCTTGACTTTTGGCTTTTCGTTCTTTCTGCTGCAGCTGTTTAGCTATATTCGTCTCCTTTTCTTAGTCCCCATCAGGAAAGATCCAGCCCGTATTTTTGGTGTATTTGGAATGAAAGAAACAAAAGATATTTTGATGGGGTTTCAACTCCAATTTGTAAGCATAAGGCTAGTTGTTTGGTTAACCTTTTTAGTTGGATCTACTTTTCCCCTGTAAATAACTTAGATCACTACCTGGATTTTGTCAGCTCCTTAGCTCTATTAAGTTTTTCGTATTTACTGAGCTAACAGATCCCCCTTTTTTGTATCTTTGCATCTCATGGATGCCTTAATGAAATCTCACTTCATCAGAAAAAGAAGAAGGATGGTTGCTGAAAATGAGTGTCTATATGCATGTTCATGTGTGGATTTACTGCTATAATAACTTGATCTTTTTTTTTTTTTTACCAAGAGAATTAAAGGTGACTTAGCTATCTTTTGGTTGGAGTTAACATTTTGAAGTTTGTTGATGTCATATTAATATCATATTGCATTCACTCTGGTCTTTTGAAGTTAATGATCAATACATCGTGTTGCGTGCTTCGCGTGTTGCATATAACAATCCAGAGAGAGCTGTTGAATACTTGTATTCTGTGCGTCTGCAGCTAGCTTTGCTTTTGAGATCTTTCTTCGTGTTCGTTTTTTTGTACCTCATTCCTGGTGAGGTAAATTCAAACTTTTGCTACCGTTGGCTGTGGAAGAGCATTGGCATATATATTATGTAGTTCAGTGTTTGATTTATTCCCCTTTCTGCATGGCCACCTTCTTGTGGTCTCTTTCGTATCCTTCTCTTTTCTTGGCTTCTGTCTTCCAAACAATTGAGGATATTTTTCTTCCACTATTTCTTATTTTTATTGGTTAAGTGATGAATCCAGTTGTCTGGTTAATGTGACATTGATGCAGGATTGATTCACCTTCGTCATGCTAGGATCTTGGAGAGAACCTATTCATTTCGTGCATTGCTTTTTGATAATGAGTTATTCCCTCTATTTCGATTTATATAGCGGTGTTTGACTGGACACGGAGTTTAAGATATTCATTTGATTTACGTAATATTTTAGTCGCAGTGGAAGAAAATAGTAGAGTGTTGGGTAAAAAAAATAAGTTTGATTAGAAAAATTATATCTATAGAGTACAGATTCAGCATAATCTTTGTTGTCTAAAATAAAACGTAACAACAACTGTGTCTCTGTCTCATACAAGTTGGTGTTGGGAAATAGAAAACTTAATGGATTTGAATTCGTGTAAGTTGTGAAATATGGATAGAAATGGAAGTGTGAAAACATTTCACAGCATCCTAAATTGAGGAGTGTCGTATAAATTGAAACATACAGAGTAGTTTTATTTACAAAGAGGCTTTTGTTGAAAGCCCCGGTTTACAAACTGTATACTAGAGAGAGTTCACTCTCGAAAACCAGCTTCTAAAGGTCCTTCCCCGGACCCTGCGCATAGCGGGAGCTTTAGTGCACCAGGCTGCCCTTTTTCTTTTTACCGGTATGTTTTTTTAATTTTTTGTGGTTGCATCTTTGACCTATAGTGAAAACACATCAATTTCTTTTAGGGTATTATTCCTGAACAAGCTGAAATTCCGCGTGGTGCCCGTGCACCTGCCGTTACTACTCCTGCCAGTAGCTCAAAAGGCTTCACAACCAGCAGTTCCTTCCAGTGGACCAAATGCTAATCCTTTAGATCTGTTTCCTCAGGTAGTAAAGTAAATATACCTGGATGTACGCAGACCTTACCCTCTGCGGGGTAGAGATGTTGTTATGGACCCTCGGCTAAATGGGTAATTCACTGTTGCAAATATTTTGACGCTATATTGATCGTTGGATTTTCGATTATGATACAATCATTTTGAGAAAAGGAGGCAGAGGCATTGCACTTTGCAATTACTGATGGTTTAATGTGAAGACTTTTACTTTGATAGCTGAAAATGCTGATGGACCAGCTTTGCAAGTTCTGTTTTGTGAGCTAACATAATTTTCTATTGTAAAGTGCAAGGAGAACATTAGGGGATATTAACTATTCTATCAAATGTGTAAAGTTAATATTGTCCTCTCTTTTTTTTTTTCTTCTGTTGCTTTTCACTATATAACAATAATTCAATTTCCTGTGACTGTTTTTGTATTGAGCCGGGGGTCTATGGGAAACAACCTCTCTACCTCACTTCTGAAATAGTGGTACAATGCTATCCTCCCCAGACCTCACTTTGTGGGAATATACTGGGTATGTTGTTGTTGTAATGGTCAAGTTTAGAGAATAGATTAGAGGTAAATACTTTATTGCCGCTAAATAATTGTTGATACAACATACTCAGTGTAATTTCACACATGGAAAGTCGTGGGATTACTATTAGAAAGCTAAATCAAAAGTTGGAAATGGGGATATTTCTAAATCGGAGAAGGGTCAAATATACCCCTGTACTATTAGAAATGATTTAAATATACCCTTTCTGTTATACATTGGGTCTAAATATATCCTTGTACTATTAGAAATAGTTTAAGTATACCTCTTGTTATACTTTCAATGCAAATATACTCTTCCAGATATATTTTGGATTCAAATATGGGCCCATTATATTTTCGGTTCAAATATACCCCTCATTATACTTTTATGCTGATTTAACCCTTCTCCTCCCCACCCCCCCCCCTTTTTTTTATAAATGCGATTTATCCTTATTACCAAACAGACACGTGATGAGCTTCGAAATAAAAATAACTATCACCAAATATAAACATTTGCGCGATTCACTTTACAAATTCACCTATTTAATCCATCTCTAGTCTACTCGTTCGATTCATACAAAAGTAATACACATATTCACAATTTATACCCCCATCATCTAAATCTTTCCTTGGCCTCACAGCGAATAAATTTCTTTACGGGGAATTTTTGAAGTTTTGATATATAGGAATTTTTTTTTTTTTTTGTCATCATCTTTTGGTCTAATATCAGATATTAAAACTTATACTTGAAATAATCAACTAAGCACGATTATCATATATAAATGCAGGAATTTTTTTTTATATCTGATAAACGGATCATTAATGTCAACGGGAAAGTATTCAGAAATAGGTAGAGCAAAGACTTTAAAGAGTTTGGATTCATGAGAAGCGGATCGTTACAAAAAAAGAAAAGAAAATAGAAGACTACAAGAAAAAAAAAGAACTTAAAGTGGAGGGAATTGAGATGGTTTAAATAGGTAAGTGTCAAAAATAAGGATAAATCAGCATAAAAGTTCAATGAGAAAGGGGTATATTTGGACCCAAAGTATATGGGGAGGGGTATATTTGGACTGAAAGTATAACGGGGGTATTTCTAATAGTACGGGGTATATTTGGACCCAAAGTATAATAAAAAGAGTATATTTGAATCCAAAATATAATTAGGAATATATTTAAACCATTTCTAATAGTACGGGATATATTTAACCGTCTGTTTCTAAATTGTTCGAAACAATTGTCGATAAAAGTAATTTCTGTGATAGTGTATATCTCTTAGCCATAAAATTAACTTAAAGACATAATATCATAAAGATAAAAGATAAATAAATAAATGAACTGAACAACTAAACTAACAACTCATTTTGATATTTAATCATACTTTATTATAATGGTTGATTCTCAATATAATCTACAAATTATCTCCCTACTAGTTCTTCTGACTTCTGCATATAGAAAAGGTAAAAATAAAGAGCAAGAATATAAATACCACTAGGAAAACAAAAAAAACCTGAAGAAGAATAGTAGTTCAAAATTACCTGCAATTTTTAAGAGACCCATAAATAACTGCAGTAGTTAGGGGTGACAAAATCAAACTAAATACGTTTATATTTGGGGCTATTTATAAGTTCAGTCATTCAAAATCAGGTTGATATGTAGTCCAAATTGACTCTCATGAGAAATTACAAAAAAAAAAATTAAAAATATTTTTTTATTTTATATATTATATATAGTCATAATTAGGGGTGGCAAAATCAAACCCAATCCATATAAGTTTGGGTTGGTTATTGATCCGCCCATTTATTAGCTCAACTCATTTCAACCCATTAAAAATTGGGTTGATATGTAACCCAAAGTGAGTTTTGAGAAATCTTGTTAAAATATTTTTAAAAAACTTTTTTTAAAATTTAAATTTATATATAGTTATAATAAAAAAAAAAAAATTATTAGGTACTAAAAACTTATAAAATAACAAATAAAGCAATTAAAACTTAGTAAAAATTGGGCGAGTTGGGTTATGACCCGCTACTAACCCGTTACCTAACCCGTTTTGACCCAACATATTTTGGCCCAAGCAAATTTGAGTCGGGTTGGGTCTTGACCCGTTTATTATCTTGACCCATTTTGACCCACTCAAATTTAACCTAACCCGCTCAATTGCCACCCCTAGCCATAATAAAGAATTTATTTTTATTAGGTATTAAAAATTTATAAAAGAATAAACAAAGTAATTAAAACTTGGTAATAATTGGGTAGTTGGGTTATGACCGGTATTTTAGCCCAACTCATTTCAACCTAAATATCTTTTGGGCGAGTCAAAAACCCATTCATTTATTAACTCAACTTATTTTAACCCGTTCAAATTCAGTTCAACTCTTCCATTTGACACCTCTGGTTGCGGAGGATTCAGAAAGTGAGAGTTGAGGAATCAACAAACAAATTACTTTTTATATGGTAAATACAACAAAAAAAAAGGAACTTTACCAACAATGAAAAAGAGGGAAAGAACACTTCTTTTCCTGCCAAATTTAGGGAAAAAACGATTTTTTTTTGGTGAAATATGTGTAAGAGAGATGGATGAGATCTAGTATTTGCTAGCTATAGAAACATTTTCTAGTTGACATATAATAAGAGAGATGGATGAGATCTAGTATTTGCTAGCTATAGAAACATTTTCTAGTTGACATATAATACATGTATTTTTATTTTTTTTATTTAAAATGTAAATTTGACCATTTCTCTTGCGAGAGAGAGAAACAAGACATTTCGCGTCAATTCATGACAAGTTTTATGACCTCAAACCTAATTCATACAAAAAATGCACGTGTCACGCATATGATGCACGTATGAAGCATAGAATGCACGTGTGATACATTATAAATGCACATGATGCACAAACTTTGGGTTGCGGGTATTGGGCTGGGATATTGGACTTAGATCAGTCCATTAACTCGGATAGAGGCAGAAATAAAAGGGCTCATATTGAACTTAACAAATGTTTCACATTTGCGTTTAACAAATAACCTTTTCGTTACAAATATAGCCAAATTAAAGCCAATTCACAATTGGGAATTAATTAACATGAAAGAGACATTTAAAAAAAATTAATTTAGTGGAAAGAGATTGGGAAAATTCAGATTAATCCTAAGCAAATTCAGACAAGATTTGGGCCATTTACCCAATCTCAATTCACAAGTTTTTGGCCCAATTTCACCCTCAAGAGCATGAGCATATCATCTACCCAGCCCACTAACACCATATCTTGTATATTAGGTTTGTATATTTTGATATATCTTGTTTGTATATTTTGATATGTCTTGTTTGTATATTTATATATATCTTGTTGGAATGAAGATTCCCTAATGACTATTTTTATTAGAAATTAACCACACACAAAAAAGATTAATGCAAAATCTAGCCCTAACAACGACACAAACAAGGTGTAACATTCACAAAGTTTTTTCATGCCCTTAATAATGATTAAAAAATATTAATTTTTGTAAAGAAGTAAATATATAATAAAAAGTTGAAAAATATTAAAATTATAAATTTGGCTCCTTGGAATCAACACTAAACTACATGCTTTTATTTGTAGTAAGAGTGATATTATCTTTGGTATTTTTCTGAAGAAATCTAAAATCTATATAAACCTAAAAACATTCTTCATTTCCTTAAATTATTTCCTACATACTCTATAATCAATACTCCTTCACTCCTTCAAATTCATATAGTGGTGCAACATGATGATGAACAACTCTGGAGTTTACAAGTTGTATATCATTATAAGTGTTAATTATATATATCAACTTCATTTTTATTTTACCTACTTAATATTATCTTAGTAACTTACTTTACCGTGTGATCACCTCTACCACTACAACTGTACATTAGAGTGGATGGGTAGAGATATGAGTTGTCTCGATTGTCGCCTGGATTATACTGGCATTGTGCCTTAAGCAGTTTATTATTAGTAGTATATATACATTTGTAATGTAATTTTGAGTTTAATTTCAATGAATGGTTATAACAGAAAGGACTTGATTGCAAATTTTGGCTTTAATGTGGCTATAGCTTCAATGTTTCGGCTATATTTGTAACCAAAAAGGCCATTGTTAAGTCCAATATCAGGCCCTTTTATTTCTGCCTCTATCCAAGTTAATCAATGTCGAGCCCACCTCCTTATTTAGACAAGAATAAAAAGGGAGGTGGGTCTAAGGCCCAAGTAACAACGCATTAGGCCCAAATAACAGCAGACCAAAGGAGTGAGATTGGGCCTGAAATGATGTATAGTGTAGATTTACATCGCAATATGTACAATTTAGGCAAACTTAATTATCAATATAGTCAAAATATACAATATCTATATATTGATGATGTATATGATATTTGAATATATGATACGTACGCATTTGTTGGCTATTTTATAAACCATATTGCCCAAAGACATTGAAATGTCGACCATATTGATAAATAAGTTTGGCCGAACTGTACATATTGATAAGATTCTCAATATTTTTAAAGGTTAAATTCGACACCATTAATTTTCAGCATCATTAGTTTAGTTAAATATATAATCAAAGTCACTTGTTCAAAATTAGAGGCGGATTTGATTTCGCACCCCTTGAAAAACTTGTTTATAATTTTGTGTCATTTTTACACATAAAAAATCTTGAATATTATGCACGCTCACAATTACATTGACAACACATTTTTTGTGGATACAAACAAAATAATTGGAAAATGAAAGTAAATAAATGGATGTAATTTTAGGCATGCATAACTAGAAAAAGAACTTACATTATATATTTCTTTGGCATAGAAAAAGAACTTTATGAATTTATGCTTTTTCACCAAGTCCCCCATAGAGTACAAAATGTTGAAACTTTCCAGGTCTGACATGTGGCAAGTCAATAACCTTGTATAGATTAGCATCATCTTCATGGCTAGTTGTTCTATCTACGTCTATGGTTTCACCTTTAACATTTAAAACTTGAAGTGCCCTACAATAAGCATCATAAGAAGTGTCTCTAACGGGAAAATAACCAGAGCCCATTGGAGGTTCAGGTACACCTGGTGGACTATATACCACGCCTCCCCATTCAACGTTCGAAGCAAAGCTAGCCAAGCCAGTGAAGATCCTTTGAGGCCAGAAACCAATTTCTATCTGATCTTTTTTTAGAAGAAGCCACCAATTTCCATTGACTAGATCCTTGTATTTTTTTAAAAAAAGAAATGTCAAATACTAATTCTCAAGCTATTAAAATAAATTGAAAGAAGCCCTAGAAAAGAAACATAGAATGTACCCGACTGATGGACATTTTGTCTTCCCATGAAACTTTATCTCCACGACGTGTAATGCGATCGTATAACACATCAACAGGTATTGCAGTGTTCACTAGAATAAAACCGGGACATAATGTATTGAAACAATGCTTATTACCAGCCTACAAAATATACATAAATATCTCAGGCATAAGTTAAATATGCAAATTGAGGTACATAAATAAAATTAAAAAAATTACTAGGTTCACAAAATTGACATATAAATCATTGAAGTAAATTATAATTAAGAAAACTTACTTGAAAATGTATAAAGCGCCTAGTTTTGCTATCCCCATAGAGTGTTGGATCCACCTAGAGTTTGAAATAGAGATATCATAGTGATTGAGTTGATACTGATTCTACACTTGAAGCTTTCACGATTAAATTATCGATTAATTTAGACTTACTCTCCAACCAACTTGTATAGTATCTGATCCTTTTTGAATTTTTAATCGGCATGCACTATGTTGCTGACCTTTAACATAAGGCTTCCATATACTAGCTGTCATTCCAGCTCCCGCAAAATTATTATCTGGATTACTTTCGGTCCTAACTATTGCAACCTGTATGTAGTAAATGATGTTTTGTCAACTTATAATGTATATTTTCTCGTAAATCTTAGTTTTTATTTATTTATCTTTTAGTAAAAAAAAAAAGGCATGGTAATAGTGAAAAAAAGAGATATAATGAGATGTATATATATTTTTCGACCAACTAGTTTACCAACATGAATTTATATGTATGATATATGTATAATATATGAATATCTAGTATAAATATATACTAACAATACACTTTGAACGTATTTCATAAATTAAATGGCCGAATGACTCAAGCTCGTAATTACTCCAATTTATTTGTTGTCAATACGCCTAATAAAGCCCACTCAAATTGCAGAATTTAACTACTTTTATGTCATGTAAATCTAACTCAAAAAGGCAAAAACAAAGTTCTACGAAGCATATTTCAATATTTAACATCTAAATATTTCAAGTTCAATTAAAAGACAAAAAACACAATAAAAATGAGAAGATAAATTTATATATTCATGTACCTTGTATCCTTGTGAAGATATGTATATTCCTTTTGGCTCAGTATTGTTGTTAGTCTGTGTAGAGGCAATAAAATAAATATTCCTATGAGATTTTTGAAATTATGAAAAACTAAACATGTTTAATTTTTTACGCACGAAATCTTCAATTTTTCTTATTGTAATTCTTGAGTTTTTAGACAATTATTGTGTAAATGGATTTATAGATCATTTGGGGATGAATTATTCTAGCCAAAGCAGTAAATTGGTGTAACATTATCTTACCGCAACTAATTGAGCGTTAAATGTGATGTCTTCGGGTGGTGGCATACTTCTTTGTCTGATAAGATCTTCTTTTGTAATTCTTTTAATTGGAACTGTTCCGGGGGCGCAACCTTTACCATTTAGCCATATTCTTGACGACGAACTATTTGATGAGTTTCCTGAATGTTGCTTTTTTCTCAGTAAAGTAGGTTTCATCTGTACATCCAAAACATAAACTATGTGTATGTCACAAAATTGTAGATGCATTTCTAGAAATCTCAGCATAAAATGGTCATTCAAAAGACATGCCTGGAAATGAAAATTATGATTCTTCAGTAACGGATGATCGAATGCAGGTTGTTTGTAGAAATTCACACAATCATATGTATCTCCATACATAGTCTGTGAAGCAAAAGCTCATAAATTTATTAATCACCCAAGAGAATTATAAGCACGAAGATTTTCAAAGATATACCTTAATTGTTTTGATGGCCGGTTTGTTCAAAAGCTTAAGTTGTTTCTCTATCTCTAAATCGTCTACTTTGGATAGCCTTGTTTCTCCTTGAACCCCATTGTAACTCAGAAGAAAATATAACACCAGCAGAAATCGTCCAAAAATTCTTTCATGCATCAACATTGCCTAAACTTACAAAGTTATTTAATAAGGATGAATGTGTTGATATATTAGATGTAGAAAAAATGGAATTATATGAGCACATATCACCTTGGCTAATATTATGAAGATGTTATATAAAGAGGTGAAGAATTTAATATATTTTTTAATGTATGATTAATAGAATCCACAAAAGGATTTTTGTTAATAAATGTGGATTGCTCATTTCCAAGTAAAATCCAAATAACGATTTGATTACAGATAGGATTATCATCAAAATTAGATGATATGATTTAAAGTGAAGTAAAAGTAATACAGCAAAAAAAAGTTAAAAGAGTCAAATAATATAAAATAAAATGAATAATAACAAAGCGTACACAGATTTTTTTGTTAGACTAACACTCTTTCTGACAAAATTATATTTTTGGGTGAGGTTGCTTTATTTGCTGTAAAATATGCAACCATTTTACAAGAATTTCTATCCCTAAGAGCTTTACTTCCCTAGCTAGTTGTGGATCCTCCATATTTTACTTTTCGAGAAAACGACTAAATATTATATTTAAATCACGAAAAATTAGCTTGCAAATGTGTATATATATATATATATATATATATATAGTGAACAGTGAATTCAACCGGACATTTATTTATATTGGCAAACTTGATAGCAGCCACACTTTCGTCTACAACTCGAATTTGAGGTCAATGATCAAACAAAAAGTTCATTAGTGTTAGGAAGTTTGGATCAACTTGCATGCACTTCGACTAAAATCTAAAAGAACACTAATCGGAAATTGAAACAACAAAAAAAAAGAGCTCAGATGCACAATATTTTCATTGTGGCACTAGAGAAGTTGGTTTGTAGTGCAGATTCAAAGATTTAAAAGACGCTTAAATTAGAGTTGGATAATTTATACCATGCCAGCTTCACTTTAGTGCCAAATAAGTTGAGGTCAGCTATATGAATCCTTGTCTGATCACGTGTTACTAATTATCATCGTCATACTACCAATAAAACAAAAAGAGAGCTCAGATGCACAATATTTTCAACCTGAATTTATCAGATATGTGTGACGACCCATCGTTCACAATTAGTGCGCAAATTAATATCATTGCTCTCAGGGATGCACCAGCCGGGAATCGAACCCGGGTCTGTACCGTGGCAGGGTACTATTCTACCACTAGACCACTGGTGCTTCTTGTTATAGCATCTAACATAATTTTATTTTACCAGGTATCTACCCTTGATAAAAGAAAAAGGAGAAAGATCTTGTCAAAGCATGTTGTAAATCAAAATCCCATGTAAATTGTTGTTATTTGCCTTATTTGTTGCTGGCAAATTGTTTGGGGATATGTAGAAGAACCCTAAAATTAGTCAATTCATGAACAATCATCACTATACGAAATGTGTCTTGATTTAGGAAGTGCTAATCTAGACACGTGCTAATCTATATTTTCAGTCGTTCAACACTAACTAAGAAAATGTGTATATAAATAATGTGTGATGAATTTTCAGAATTAGAAAATGTATTTGTCGTTTTAACTGAAAATCTGAATGCATGTAGTGTATTTCAAAAGGCCACTTACTTCTTATATACAGTAATTATTAACTTTGAAAATTACTAGTTACTATAATAATCACTGTGAATTTTTTTTTTTCAAGTTAATCAAATTGACTTCTATTTTATATGTAAAGAAAAGATATATAACTACATGAGCAAACAAAATTGGCCTTTTTACATAGATAATATATTATGGAAGCTTTATTACGAATTATAGTATAACTTTTATTTTTATAAATTATAGCCTTATTTTTCTTACCAAAAATAGCAGAATCAACTAAATACATATATAATACATTTCTAACACAATTTAAATATATTAATACATAAACTAATTTGAATAGTATTTGAATGTTTAAAATTCACATATAATACATTTTTAACATCATTAATAAGAGAGAAAAAAAATAAACAACAATTGTAATACATTTTGAATTCAATATATTATACATATTATCGGCATATTTTAATGCACGTGGTAAATACATAATTAAAATATTTTTAATACAAATGTATTATAAGTATTACATGTGAATTTTAAATATTTTTGTACTACTTAAATTAGTTTACGTTATTAAAAATGTATAATATATGTTATGAAAAAATAACTATCGAATTCATAACAATGTATAAGATTGAATTAGAATTGTATTACAACTATCGTTTATATTTAATACAGTTTTAATACAACTTTTAAGAGCTTCACTTATTCTTCTCCGGGGAATCACCATCATTGTCGAACTACCGGTAGCTCCAACCCAAAACCAAACCACGACCATCACCACACAATCCACCCATTACCGGAGAAGCCATCTCCGGCTAAGTACGAACTCCGCCCAGACCACCATCAAACAACCACTTTCTTCTCGTTCTCCGACCATCATTCACGATCACCCCCCTCTCCTCCATCCATCTCCAACTTCATCTCCGGCGAAGCTAATTATCGGAGTAATCAAATCAGCCACACGAACTAGCCACCACTCCGGCGAAACGAGTAACACCATAACAATTACACTACCACCATCCTCTTTTTCGAGCCATCTCTCTCTTCCCCTTTCTCGGCGAATTCTGACCAACCAACAACCACTGTTGTAACCAGCAAACCTCCAATCCCAGACCACCACAAAACCAACTAGACCCCAACCTCATTGCTCCTTTGTCTCTGTTCCACTAAAAAAATTCAGCTTGATGAACGAGAAATCAGTACACTCCACCTCTTTTTTTTTAGTCAAAAGAGTTCATGAAGGACTCAAAATATTATAAAAAATCAAGACTATTTACACAACTGAAAGGCTGATGGGATTAGGTCCAATAGAAGCTACCACTTCAGCAAAGGACAAAGCCCAAAACAAAAGCAAAGGAAAAAAATGACAAAACAAAACACAGAAAAGGAAAGTGAGGCGATAGAGAATTGGAAAGTTCTCGATAAGACTGGAAATAAAAATGGAAGGTGAAAGGACCAGTCCACCCACCTCATCTCAGATATGAAAAGAAATTGTGGGTCTAGATCATCAAAAAATTTGTCAGTTCGCAATTTCGTTGGAGTAACGCCGGATTCCGGCATTAGGAAGAGAAGTGAGAGGAGATCTGGAGAGTGCCTATGATGGAGCAGTAGACTGGTGAAGAAGGAAACAATAGGGTGATTTTAGCTATTAAATGCAAACATATGTTATAGATTGTAATAAATAAAAAGTACCCCAAAAAAGGGTAATAGTTGATCTAAAAGATCTCATTTATGTAAAATTTCCAACAAAATTCAAGCATTTAGATTGCTAGGCCCAAAATTTGTACTAAATTGCTTGGTCCGCTGCTGCTGATTATTTTGGATTTTGGCCCAAAACATCCTAGAGGGAATTAATGATCACACCTCATATTAAAAATGAGAAAACTACGCGGCATGACATACTTAAACTCTTAATTATAATCCATAACAACACTTTCAAAAAATTACTTTCCATAATAATATAACAATATTTTGATCAAGCCTACTCATAACTTCAAATACAATTAGAAGAGTTGATTCTCCTTCCTAAAATAACGCCCAAATCAATATCCACCTTCCCTTTTCAATCAAATCTCTCCCCACAATCCCTATATTTTTGCCATTACACTCAAAATTGATTTCTCCACGATTTCAATTTATTTCATATAAAAAATAAAGTATTTTTCACAAATCCAGGTAACCTCCATTATCAGTTATTGCAGGTATTTTAATCGATTTTACTTTTTCTCAAATTTTTATTGTTTACTCGATCTATCGTTCATATTAAAATTGGAGGTATGCTTTAATGACTGAAGATACACCAAGTAAAAGATTTACGAGAGGTATACTTTTAATGATTGACTATGCATCTTCTTTCAATTTGGGTATTTCTCAAGCAAATACAAATGTAGGATCTGCTGATGCTGATGCTCAAGTGAAAAAGACAGTACTACAAGAGTTTAGATCCAAACATAGGAATGATCCAGTAAAAATTGCGGAATTATTGAAGCAAAGAGGCACAAAAAAAGACGACATACATCCTTCATCAACTTCCAATAAAGGCGACAAAGCAGCAAAAAAAAAAAGGAAAGCTAAAGATATTGCATCTGCTAGCAAGAATTTGGGAAAAAAGTTTAAAAAAGCTTATGAATCTGAATTTGGCGGAGAAGATGGTGGATTTGTATTTTGTACAGAAATTTATTGTATTTGTATTTCATCGATTCAACACAAATACATGTTGTTCTACCTCCCCACAAAAGTTTAAATACATGTTGACAAATACAAATTCAAGTGTCTTTCTAACTACTATTGCATATGTATCAACATAATTTTTTTGAAAATTAGATGTATTTATATGTGTTTAGATGAGTATCTGGTATAAGTACTTAACACACAAACATATCAAATGTATTTGTATTCAAATACAAATAAAAATATTTTTATATTGGTTGTTCTAGCAGACATAATTTTAAAAAAACTCAAATGTATTTGTATGTGTTTGGATGGGTCTGGTATAAGTACTTAACACACAAACATATGAAATGTATTTGTATTAAAATACATATACAAATACATTTTTCTAGGTTGCTCTGGCATATGTATTATTTGTATTCTGGCAGACACAATTTTTGAAAAACTCAAATGTATTTGTATGTGTTTGATTGAGTATGTTATAAGTACTTAACATACAAACATATCAAATGTATTTGTATTAGAATACAAATACAAATACATTTTTTCAGGTTGCTCTTGCATATCATTATTTGTATTCTGGCAGACACAATTTTTTGTAAAACTCAAATGTGTTTGGTTGGGTCTCTGGGATAACTACTCAACACACAAACATATGAAATGTATTTGTATTAGAATATAGATTGTAAATAGATCTTGTTCTCTAGATCTTGAAAGTTTTTCTCGATTTGTATTTGAACGATGAAGCTCGAAATCTACAATTTGATGGAAGAATTCAAAATTCAGATTCTAAGTTCAACAATTTGTTGAATAGTTTTCCTCCAAGTTTCCTTTTTGGAATGGAATCTCCTAAATGCAGATAATGCCCATGATTTATGGAATGAATTAAAATCATTAAAGATCCTTTCCTTTTTAAATGGTAACAGTCACCTAAAATAACTCTTCCACCTCAATATGTATTTGTATTTGGCAGATTAATTCCAGCCGTTAAATACAATTAAAATAGCAATATTTTGTCATTTTAGTTGTTGTCGCCTGTAATTCCAAAAGGGCTGCTATCTCCTCCTTAATTAATCGAGGTGTGTTTCGCTCACTATTGAGTGATAGTTCATGTAGAAAACTAACACTCCCAGTAATTCAGGTATGAAACTCAAAAAATTAGGATAGTATAAGTGTGTTTTTAATCCTTAACTCTTTTTAGTAAATTTTTTTAGCAATTGACTATAACTTGTCATTATTTTGGGTCTAGTGCATTTAGTGGCGTATAGTTTAAAGTTGAACCATTTAAATTTTTGCTGGCCACATCAAGTCAATTTTCCTAATTTAAATATACCCCCTTCGTTTCACTCATTGATACATGCGTGATGCATTAGATGCACACACGACGCACGCAAAAGCTATTTTTTTTAATTAAATATACATGAGACCTATATTAAGAATTTAAGGTTTAGCTTTAGGTCTTCCCAAATGCAAAAGTGGTTCTGCTTCAAATTTGGATCTCATTTATGATGTAAACACCATTAATATATTGGTTTCAATGCATATGTTGTCTGATATTTGTATTGGAGTCTGATTAAATTTGAATTCGCGCCGGAAAGTCTCACATTAGAGGTAAGACGCTTTCTAACAAATTAAGGCGACTCTGTATTCAGGGAGACTGCCCGAAACCTCTAATTAAGGATGAAGAAACACTTACCACTCTATCACAACCCTTATCGGTGAAATGTAGACTCATTTTAAGCTTTGCCTATTTTTTTCTTCTTATTGTTTGGTTTTCTTTTCCTTCTATCTAAGTATTTACTTATGTTAGTTTTCAGCTTAATTATGTGAATTTCACGTAAAAAGGAATACACTTTTTTAGTCATGGACAACAATATACATGTTCTTTAATGTAAGGTGGCATGCAGGGAAATGAACAATCTCAAAAAAGAGTTGATTTTTCCGAATATGTATACCCCCTTCGTTCATTTTTACTTGTCACGTTTCACTCCACGAGAATCAATTTGACTAATCTTTAGAGCTGAACTGAATTAGATTAATTCAAAATTATTAGATTTTAAATTTAGATATTTGAAAACTATACGAAAAATACTATAAGTTGCAATCATTCTCATAATCAGTGGTGGAGTCAGAAAATTGGCTAAGGGTGTGCAAATTTTCTTCTCGGTTGTGTTAAGAGTGTGCAAAATTAAATAGGCACTCATATGTTTGAGAAATTACTCATATCAAAAATCAAAAAGCAAAACTAATCAAGAAAACAAAAAGAGAGCTCAGATGCACAATATTTTCAACTTGAACTATCAGATGTGTGTGACGACCCATCGTTCACAATTAGTGCGCAAATTAATATCATTGCTCTCAGGGATGCACCAGCCGGGAATCGAACCCGGGTCTGTACCGTGGCAGGGTACTATTCTACCACTAGACCACTGGTGCTTCTTGATACATCTGCTAAACGAAAACATAAAATAATACTAGTAAAATTATTGTAACAAATCATTTTTGTTATTGTTCTTTCTGTTGTTTGTTGTGTAGCGCCTTCCTTTTCGATTTATTTGTATCTTTTTTTTTTCAGACTATATGGCAGGTATTAGTCAAGCCGAGAGTCTATCAGAAACAATCTCTCTACCTCTATGAGATAGAGAGAAGATTTGCGTACATTCTACCCTTCCAAAATCTCGCTAGTGGGACTACACTGGAATGTTATTGTATTGTAACAAAAATCGTCATCAAGGTTATGTTGAAATAAAGAAAAATAGTATTCGATCCAGACTCACAAGTCGAAGTAATTGTGATAATTATTTATGTTGAGATTGTTGGCCGATTGGGTTACGTTTTAGCGACGAGCTAGGTACGATATTGAGTAGTATTATGATATCAAACTCAGGATATTACGTTATGTCGATTTAAAAAATATTCGTGTTAATTATAAATTATGAAACACGAGTCGGATAATTGAAAAACAGTGCTAGAATAAAAGAACCTGGTTATGATTTGAAGATTGAAAAAATAATAATCTCTATCAGTCAAACCAAATAAATTATTTAGCTGTTAAAATAGATTGAATCAATAAATAAATAATTAGTCTGTCCAAAATTTGTTACGATCCAAATGTTTTGTATGAAGGTGGGTTCAGTGCTGCGATGTTACACCTAATTTTATAAAATTACTATGTTAAGTAATATGATGTATATTAATTACTATAATTAAATCGAGAAATGTAAACAATTACTACGATTGAGTTAATAAATAAATAGATCAATCATTCAATATTTCAATCTATCTAACGTTTGCTTGGGTTAAGACTTAAAATGAACAATGAGTACTTTTAATTAAAATCATACGTGACAAAATTCGAGGTGATTATACTTTTAGGGATCATTTGAAATGCGAGATAAGGTAAGATATTTCAAAATTAAGTTTGGAATATTTTATATTTGCATTTGTTTGACGGTATAAATTTATCTCAAGATAAATAATTTATATCATCAATCAAATGCAGTGTATATTTTATAAAAAGCTAAATCATATGATATCTCAGCTTATCCATCCAACTTGAAATTATTTATCCTTATTCCATGTGGATAAATTAGTTCAGAGATTATAATTTCAAGATAATTTAGTCTGCGTATAAAAAAACCCTTTATGAGTGAAACTAGGAATGGGCATAAATTATCGAAAATTGAATTATCGAACCAAATTGAGACTTCATGCTGAATTTTCAAAGTTTGTTTTTCCAATTATCGAATTACCGAAATCAAATTTAAAAATACCAAATCCAATATGGAACGTGATTTAAAGTTTGAACAAGTCATAATTGTCTATAAAGAAAAAGGAAAGAAAGTCACATCTATTATCTTATCAATTTACCAAAATGACGGCAAACTGCAAATAGTGGGCATCCTAGGAATCAAATTCTCTAGGATCCTAAAAGTTACAGCTCGTTTGATACGAGAGATAATTTTGAGATTAATTTTAAAACGAGTATATTTATATTTGATTGGGATAATTTATTTCGAAATTAATTATTTAGGGATTGTAATTATTTTTATCCCACATTGAAAGTGGGATAACAATTCTAGAATAATTAATTTTGAGATAATTAATCTTGGAACAACTTATTTCTTAATCAAACGAGCCCTTACAATATATTTTTGTGAATTTAAATCTTTAAAAAATTAAAATTTAGAAAATCTTTTAAAATTTGGGGAATTAAAAATTGTGTGTTTAATTTATATGGCCTCTTGTGTTTAATTTATATGACCTTTTTTAGAAATTGATTTTCAAGAACACATTTGTTACTTTTTGTGAAGACCTTAATTTTTAGTTGTGGATCTCTAAACTAATTTATTGGCATGTCAATTATTTCATTGGGTTTATACATTTTATCAGCATAAGTATCGATTAACTTTGCTAAAAAGGAATTTGGTCTAATATAGAAACTAAAAAGCTGTCTTTGAACAAGTAGCAGTTGTTTGTACTCTAAATTATTCCTTCTATTTCAATTATTATAACGTAGTTTAATCGACACAACATTTAAATAAAATTAAATTATTTTTAAATATATAAAAATATATTAATTCTTTTTTTTTATTAAAAAAAAAGGTCACATGATAATATTTCAAACTTCACTTTAAATGGTTTACTGAGTCTGCATAAATAAAAATTAAAATATGGGTAAAGTCACAATCAGTTGCCTAAATTTAGGTCTACATACTCATCCTCCCTACCAACTTTCTATAATATCTCCTGGTTAATTATTTTCATAATTAAATAAAGAAACTCTAGCTTCTAACACTTGGCTTATTAGAGAAAAAAAAAAGGGAAGAAAAAAGGCAACAAAAAAAAAAATCATTTGATAGCTGAAACATATTTGCTCGACTAATTCGAATTCATATTTGATTTGCCTATTAAGAAATAATTCATATATCATTAAAATTTGAATTTGAGGTCTTTAATTAAGGTTGGAGAAATTTCAATTATTTATTTACGCTGCTTAATTAGTGGTCCTTTTTTTGGCCTTGAAAAGAAGATGATAAAAGGAAAAATAAAAACAAAAAAGAATTTACTCTTTTGATGAATTATTATATATTTCATTTTCCTCGTGTAGTTGTGAATGAGATAGAATTTTAATGATGATATCGACTTAAAAAGATATCATATAATTATATTGTCTTTTTCTATATAATAGGACGAAACAATATCATGTTATATATGATTAGGGCAAATTTGGAAGTTAGAACAATATTATAATGATAGTTATATCTAAGGTTTGGACAATAATTCACGGTTTGATCTTTCTCACCAGACGTTCGATATTCATTTTTAAGAGTACTTTATATTAAAAGTAATTTCATATTCAGAATTCGAATTCGAGATTTTGATTAACAATTTGCTTTTCATTAATAGTGTAATCAAGAATAGGGCATTATTTAGGATTCATTTGGTACGAGGGATTAATGTGTTACGAAAATATTATCGTTAAGCAAATCATTCATTTTCTTTACCTTGACCGCTAAGTTCTAACATCATATTATATGTATTACATATGTTACAACTAATATTTAAATATTATATTTTTATCATTATTATTAAGAAAATTATCAAAATACTGCTAATATTATTACTAATCGATAATATATAAATATATTTTTTTTATCAAAAAGATATTTTTCAATCACGAACCAAACATCAAAAAATATTTATTTTCCAGACAAAAGATTTTTACCAAATAGACTAATCTCCAAGGTAATCACTGGTTTAGTCACTTTTATCAGGTCTTTCTAGAGAGGTATGTCCCCGGACCTTGAGGAACAGGAAGAAAGATGAGTTCGCCAATATTTCACAAGAGAATTCTTTGGTGTCTGCTTATGAGACCCATTTTGAAGCCTTAGCTCGTTATTCTTATCAGCTGATTAATACAGAAGAGGAGCGGATTTGACGCTTTGTAAAAGTTTTTTTTTTTGGATTTTCCACTAGGTATTTGATATTTGTAGTGGAGTTCGACTAAATTTTAATTCGCATTGGCCTACATTGAGGGGGGGATAATTAAATACTTCCTAACAAAGGCGATTTCGTACCTAGAGAGATTCGAACTCAAAAGTTCTGATTGAAAATGAAGAAATCACTATTGACTTTCGAAAGCAATGACAAAAGAAAGGTTTTTTTTCTTTCTTTCTAGCACATCTATTGATGACCCTAGCTATGAGCTTTTCCTAGATAAAAAAGATGTATAATGATCTTGAAAAGTAGCCATAAATCTTTATAAGTCTATGTGTAAAATCATAGTGAAAAGATCTGATTTGAAAAGGTGAAACTATAGTTTTGAAAAAGTTTCTTTTATCATCATCATTCATCACAAATAGGAGCTTGTTTTTTTTCTTCCATTTTCAATTAAAACAATTTGGGATTATTATGACTTTGAACTTCACAAAAAGTTCCAAAAAGTGAAGTAAGAATGCATTAGCTCCGATTTGATTATAAAATTTGAAGTTGAAACTTAGGAAATTTGCGTTTTTGAAGTTGTGTTTGGACATTCAATTTATTTAAATTCTTTTTGATTTATTGTGAGTGAAAGTACCACAAACCTTAGCCAGTTTTTTGAAACTTGAAAATACTTATATGTTCATATTTTAAAAATTTGATCAAATTTTAGGATCAAATAGATATTTGAAGATAAATTTTTAAAATTTAATCCAAAATTTATGACCAAACTCTTGCTAAAATTAATATAAGAAATATTTGGGAGATCTACCTTCTAATTTTACTTTTGTCTTATTAATTTTAATTGTGATTTGAAATATTATGCATTCTTTCTTTATTTTTAATTTTTATAACAAGTGACAACTTTACCTTTTTAAAATGATAAAAATCTTTGTACTATTCCATGACTATCCTTTAATTGTATAACCTTATTAATCATTGTATTATGAGTATGTATGACAACAAATAAAACCACTAGGGGACGTGATCAAAAGGAATGAGATCCCTCTCCTTTTCCTTAATTAGAGGTTTTTGATTTGAGCCGTAAAAATGTTTTTTTTTTATGAGAATTAGATTTTATATGATATAAGTTTAAATTAATTAAGTTAATAAATAAAAGAAAGAAAAAAAAATTGTTTTTTTTTCAGGAGTTGCTATTTTTAGTTTCCGTTGAATAATTTTCCCGAAAAGTTCTATGTTACTTTATTCCTCTATGTGAAATTTATGAGAAAATAACGAAAATGGTCTCTTATATTTGAGTTATGTTTAAAATGGTTTTTTTGAATTTGCTTTAAATAATTTTGATTTTTTAAATTTGTCAAAAGCTAATATTTTTGATCTTCACCAGATATTTAACGAATTATGCTAGATTTGACGAGAAATGTGAAGAAAAAAAAAAGAATTTAATGATAACTCACATTTGAAGATATAATTTTTGCGATTTCTACTGTATTTTGTTCGTTCTCTTTCTAGAATTTGGTGCAATCTCTACTATTTTTTGTGTCTAATACAGTTTTTTGTGTTACAATTTTTATGATTTTGTGAAACTTTCCTAGTGTTTTCTTTTTCAATCTTTTTTCCCCGCAATTTTTGTTAAATATAGTCGATGAAATTTGTTAAATATTTGACGGAGATCAAATGCATTCCATTTTTTACAAACTTCAAAGATTAGAACAATTCAAACATTCAAACACGAGGGATCATATTTACCATTTTTCTCTCTATAATTTACTGTTAAGTTACTTTCATTGTTTTTTGATAAATAAACAAGAGTATAGTTAGTATCCATCTAGTTATTCATTTTCTCTTTAACACGCTTTTTAAAAAATTATAAATAAAAAAAAATATTTTACTAACTTATCTTTTAACTCTTTTTAATACACTCTATTTTTGTGTCTTATTTATTACTCCCTCCGTCTATCTTTATTTGTCCACTATATTAAAAATGCATGTCCAATAATACTTGTCCAGTTTATAAAATCAAGAGATAATTTTACACTTAGTTCCTAATTTATCATTATCATTAACCTATTAAGATATTGTATTTATTATATTCAAAAGGTAATACGGTAAAATTACCCCTCTATTTATAGTTTCTTAAGAAGTATGCAAAGTCGACAAGTGTTGTTGGACGGAGAAAGTATAATATTTATACTTTCAAAAAAGAATTAATTTCAAAACAAAATGAGAAACAATTAATCAACTCTATCTTGATTTTCTAAATTAATAAATTATTTAGGACAAATATATTCAGTAATATGGATAAGTAATATGAAACAGACAACTACAAAGTTAAAATTTTCACTAAAAAATTCAAAATATAAATAATTAAATATACAAAAAAGCAAAAAAGGGTTAAACATCTATATATATACCAAAAAAATGTAATTATATATAAATAATAATTTTTTTATCGAATGAAGTTTGAATAACTCTTCTCGACTCTACCTGGCTCCGGCCCGAGAAGGGGGGAGTGAAAGAAGTAATAATAGGGACTTTGTTATAAAAGGCAGAAAAGGATGAGGCAAGCGTGCACGTTAGTTCAAATGGGGAGGAATTTTCAAGGTGGGGCCTAACCTACGCCGGAAGGAACAAGGAAAGTGTGCGCACAAATAAGAAAAAGCCATCGAGTAAAATAGATGTGCACACGTGCGCACTCATTGCCCCCCTAACTAAAAGTATTCATCGGTAAATTAAACTACTTATTTATTTATTAATTAATAGACTACTTTATTATGCTTAGTTTGTATAGTACTATAAAATTAGTCAATAATTTGTGGTCCTAATAAGACCAAATTACCCTCCATGATATGGTCGAATATATAGATTGGCTTTTATGGGTTATTTGATAGTCGCTCAGAGATAGATGTAAGATCTGTGTACGTTCTAATTCTTTTCAGATTTTATTGGAATTACACTGAATATATTGTTATTGTTATTTTGCATGACTTGGTCCTAATAAGACCAAATTACTCTCAATAATATGTAGATGTAAAATTTGCGTATGTCCTAATTCTTTTCAGATTTTATTGGAATTACACTAAATATGTTGTTATTGTTGTTTTGCATGACTTGGTCCTAATAAGATCAAATTACCCTCAATAATATGGTCGAATATAAAGATTGACTTTTATAGGTGCTATTGCATAGTAGCTTAAAGACAAAGATAATATATGTGTGTATTTTATCCTCTTCAAACTTTGTTGGGGTAAGATCGCGTATATTATATCCTTATCAGACTTTATTGAGATTGTACTGGATATGTTTGTCGTTGTTATTGTTTTGCATAGTCGCTCAATTTTTTTTACTTGATTCTTATTGACTTCACAATAATAATAGTATAGAAAATAACAATATTGTTGACTTGATATTCTCTTACAAAAAACTATTTGTTAAGGGTTTGTTTTAACTAAATTATCTATATTAATTATGCTTTAAAAAAAATTAAGCTTGACTATTGATATTTAATGTAATTACTTAATGATAATAATAACATTGAAAGAAATAATAAATTTATTTTGATTTGCTAAAATGAATAAGTAAAAATAAAAAAAATATTTTTAATATAAAGGGAAGAGTATATTTTAAGTTAAGGATCATATTTTAATAGTTTCTTTTAATTCTTGAATTGTCACCATCAATGATTTTATTTTCTACTTATCTTTTGTTGTTTAATAAGTTTTCTATGTTGAAGTGCATTTTTGCTATTAATGTCATATGAATCCCATGAAATTTGAGTCATTATTTAATAAGTTCATGTCAAAATTGTGATGGGTTATCTAATTCAACTATAAGGTGGAATTTATTTTTATCATGCATTTCATTCATTTCAAATTAAAAGACATAAAAGAAAGATATTCAAAATTTGAATTGAATTACTAAACTTCTTTCTATAATGAAGTATGGAAAGGAGTTAAAGAAAGACATATTTTAGTGTTTTTCCATTTTAATCTTATTACTCAATTAAGATAAGTTAGTATAATTTGATGTAAACAATGCGATGGAGCATTTTTGAATAACTTGCTTGTTTTTATGACCAATTCTATGCATAGTTAATTTTAGTTAAAATAGCCTCATTTAATAGTGAAGCCGAAGATGTAAAATATAACTTTAACTTCGCTCACAAACTTAAAATCTTGAATATAGTACCATAAAATCTAGTAATTTTATCGGTTTAACAAGGTAATTCAACATTAATAAAATATTATTCTTATTATATTAAACCTAACAAAATTACAAAAGATTAGAAATATTTTTTCACAACAATAATAACAATATATCTAGTGTAAATTCATATGTGCGATTTGAAGAGAGTACGATGTACACAGATCGTACGTCCATTTTTGTGGGGTAAATAGATTGTTTATGATAGTCTTTCGACTCAAAAGAAATGTAATCAAAATAAGATTTCTCCAACTAAATTAAAAATATAATATATCAATCAACTCTATTATTATTAAATGAATCAAACCATATACAACAACTAGTAATTACTCCACTAATTAAAGAATGAAAACCAAAACCTTAAATAAAATTGAAACTTTTTTTTTTTTTTAAAAAAGTGAAAAATACATTAAATGTGGCTAGCAAAATTCAGGTGAAACACCACCCAATTCATCATGCCCTTATTCAATTCCAAATAAGCCCATTATCGTAATTTCAACACAATCCTTAAAATAAATTATTAATTAAAAATTAACCTTTTAATAAAGTACCTTTTTAATTACCTTTTACCAATAATAATAACCCCATTATAGAAAAATAAATCACCCAAGTCATTGCCGTGTTTGACCTCCAAAGCCTCCATTGCCTATACATATATAAATAAATTTTATTTATTTATATATATGCATTTACAGAACTATAAATCTATATTGTAGTTATTATTGATTAATATTGAAGAAATCAATTTCTTCTTCTGCAAATTTGTTCGGTCACCGGCAAAGTTTGTGATTTTCGATCGGAAAAGTGAGTTCCGGCGATGCTATAGAGCTGCGGAGTTGTCGTCGGAGTTTATAGTCGTCGCCGTCGTCGTCCGGATTTTCGATCGGAAAAGATGAGCAGAGTGAGCGGAGAGCAGAGAGGAGTTGATAGTACTTTGGAAACTATAAACGCTGCTGCTACTGCGATTGCTTCGGTTGAAAATCGTGTTCCTCAAGCTTCCGTTCAGGTAAATTCACGTCGATTTGATTTCGGTTAAAACTTTTTATTTTTTATTTTTTTTTGGAATATATAGATCGTTTTGTGTTTCGCTTCGATTTGAATCTAGTTACACTTTTTTAGGAATTTGGAAATTATTTTGTGTTTCATTTTGATCTAAATCCGGTTATAGTTTTATTTTTTATTTTTTTTGGATTTCTACTTCGATTTGAATCTGGTTATAGCTTTGTAGATCGTTTGGTGTTCCATTTCGATTTGAATCTGGTTACGGTATTTGGTTTTTCGTTTTTGGAATTTATAGATCGTGATTGATATTTTTGAGCTCGGAGTTAACTTAATTGGAGCGTTTTAACGGTGTTTAGCTTGTCATAATTGAAGTTTTTTTCTAGAATTGCAAGTGAGATTCATAGATCACGGAACTTTGGTATAGTTTTTGTTCCTTACGTTTAACAAAGAGTGATGTTGCATATTTGATCTTATGAATGGAGATTGTTTGGTATCATCCTGGTGTGAGATTGTAATTGTTATAAATGCTGTCTCCGCTGTCTGAATTTGGGATAAACCTGCACTTTTCATCCTGTATAGCAAATAGTAGAACTTTTCGAGAAAGTTAGTGTTATCAACTTATCATGGAGAAAGTTAGTGTTATCAACTTATCATGGAGAAAGTTATTGTTAGTATTCTTTGCCCCCTGTTGGAAATTGGTGTGATGGTAAGATAGGCTATTACGAGGAAGTTGGAAAACATGCTTCACTGCTCATGATATGTGTACATATGACTTGTTTGACCAAGTGAGTGAGAGAGGAGGGACTCGGATAGAAAGTTGCAAATGCTTGAATTTATGTCTGAAGCGAGGAAGAAAAGGACGAGGAGATAAAGCAATAGATGTTTTTAACCTCTTCCAGTGAGTTTGAGAAACAAGAGTTCTAGTAAAGATAGTGATGTAATACATCAATCATTGTCTTTCTTTCTTTTCTTAATCGATACAAGATCTAGAAAATCTGTCATTTTTGAAGTGGTGCCACTTTCCTATCCATAAGCATCTACAGCCATGTCTAACTGGAGTGATTTTCTTAATTTTGTTCCCAAATGCTAACTAGCCAAAATCGTAATTAGAAGTGATCCATTCTTTCTTAAATTGATGCAGTAATGCAATACTCAGTTATGCATTTCAGAGGATCGAGTTATTTATCGTTTTCAAGTTAGCAGAATAAGATTTTCAGAAGTTACTGATTCAGCAGATGCAGCTATCATTGTATTCCAATAATTGAATTTGCTCAACTCAGCTTACCGTCTAATATAAAAAAACGTGAATTTCTGTTTTTGAGGAAAAAGAAAATATTTCTCATGTTAAATGTAGATGCTTATGTGAATTATGCTTTTGGTGCAAAAAGAGTGTGGTAAATGAATTAGAAAACATTCTGTATCTTTTGGACTCACTACACTGGTAGGAGTCAAATCCACACTCATTATACGTAATGAGTACCTTCTTGGTACTGTTATTATAGTTAAAATTATTTATCTATCAAAAAAGATACTGAATTTAAGCCGTCTGTTCAGAGTGCCCACTGCTTTTCGTCTCGGATCCCTGCTATAGAGTGTCCTAATGATACCATTAATTGCTTCATTCACACATCTAAATATGTTCCAAAAGGCTAAATGTGTACTTTTTTATGATATCAAAACTCTTCCCATGAATTCAGTAGATCAACTCTAGATCTTCACTAAATGAGGCTGAAAGTGAAAGCCGGTTTGCTGTTTCAGTCAAAGTCAAGGAGCGATTTTGATATACCTCCTAGGCCAAGTGAAGTGGCCAAAGCATGTGAGGCACTTAAATAGCCTCTGCTTGGAACGGATGGAGATTGAAATGTTGTCATGCTCTCCAGTCAGTTCTGGAGAAATTGTACAAATGTTTGTTACTTTGCTTTCTGGGGCCTCGCTCCTCTTCTTTGTTATTTGGATTATCTTTTAATATTTTCTGATGTTCTCAATCTTCTCTATGGTCTTATATGTTTATGATTGGTCTTATCATGTAAGAATGTGCATGAGCATGATACTTTAACAGAGGTTTTTTCCCCTTCTTGTTCTTAATATATTGTGTAGGGGGAGGGGAAAGAATTGGGAGGAGGTGGGTGAGAATGGGATCTTTTACCTCAAGGATACAAGGTGGGGAAGGCCACCAGGGAAGTCTTCCTGCATCCCCTTCATTTTGATTGACACTCTTGTGACATTTGCAAACCCAAATGTTTTTATTCCTGAACAAGGTTAAAAATAATTTCTCTCAGCTCTCTGAACATTACCCTGGATTAGTAAATCTATTCAATTATATGGACTAACATCTCCAAGGTTGCTTGTGTCTATTCTTTGCTTTTATCCCCTTGACTGCTTGATTCTAAGAAACAATTAAATAGCATGCGCCCTTGTTTAAGACAGAATCTAGAAACAAGATCGTTTTATTTTCTCTAATTCCTTGTCCTCTCTGCTCTTGGGTCTTATTCTGAAGAAACTTGTTTTATGGGTTAGCATCTTGATAATGCTTTGAACTTGACTGGGATTTTGTTGTTCATTTTATGAGAAGTTCTCATCATCTCTTGCACTTTAAATTGGTTTAACAGAAACGAAGATGGGGAAGCTGCTGGAGCATGTATTGGTGTTTTGGCTCGCAGAAACCAACAAAACGAATTGGACATGCAGTTTTTATTCCAGAAACAACAGCCGCTGGAGCAGATAGACCTGCTGCTAATACTTCAAGTCAAGCTCCTTCTATAGTACTTCCCTTCATTGCACCCCCCTCATCTCCTGCATCTTTCTTGCCATCAGAACCTCCTTCAGCAACCCATTCACCAGTTGGCTCAAAATGCCTTTCTATGTCTACATATTCTCCCAGTGGACCCGCCTCAATGTTTGCTATTGGGCCATACGCTCATGAAACTCAACTGGTCTCTCCACCTGTATTCTCTACCTTCACTACCGAACCATCTACTGCTCCATTTACCCCTCCTCCTGAGTCAGTCCACTTGACTACACCTTCATCACCTGAGGTACCATTTGCTAAGCTTCTTGACCCCAACTACCAAAATGGTGCTGCTGGTCACAGATATCCTTTTGCCCAGTATGAATTTCAATCATACCAACTTCAACCAGGAAGTCCAGTCAGCAATTTAATCTCGCCTGGGTCAGCCATATCTGTGTCTGGAACCTCATCTCCTTTTCTTGACCAACAGTATACTCCTGGATGCCCACAGTTCCTGAATCTTGAGAAAATAGCCCCTCACGAATGGGGATCTCGGCAAGGATCTGGAACTTTGACCCCTGATGCAGTAAACCCCAAATATCATGATAGTTTCCTTCTCAATTATCAGAACTCTGGTGTTCATCGTCTTCCAAAGCCCTTTAATGGATGGAAAAATGATCTAACAGTTGTTGATCATAGAGTTTCTTTCGAGATAACTGCAGAAGACGTTGTGAGGTGTGTGGAAAAGAAACCAACGATGATGATGAGAACTGGATCAGTGTCTCACCAGGATGTAGAGCGTAGCACTAAACGACATGAAAACCTGTCTGAAATGTCAAATGGACAAGAGCACGATGGACATGAGCCTTCCAGCAAAATACTTGAGGGATCATCTACTGACGGAGAGGATGGACAGAGGCAGCCGAAGCACAGATCCATCACTCTCGGATCCTCAAAGGAATTTAACTTTGACAACGTGGATGGAGGATATCCTGATAAAGCTACTATTGGCTCTGACTGGTGGGCCAACGAGAAGGTTCTTGGAAAGGAGGCTGGGCCTTGCAATAACTGGATCTTCCCTATGATGCAGCCCGGTGTCAGCTAACTGGGTTTGCATCGCTTTGGTAAATCCACACCATACTAATAAGCTGCTGTTCAGCTGCCCTGAATTTCAATACACAACCAGCAGCAAATACCAGAAACTCTTGATATCAAAATGTACAAGGACGAGGCGTTGAATGGGAAAATGTGCAGCAGGACTGATAATAGGAATTGATACGAACGAAGGCTGTTTTTTTGGGCACTTCCTGAACTTTTAGGATAAGATAGATAGAGATGTATTTTAGGAATTACCATTTGATAAAACTAGTTTTGCTCTCCACTCGGTGAGAGTTTTACATTTAACTAATAGTCTACTTTTTCGCCTTCTAGCTCTTCTATGTATAACATAAATAATTGTTAAAACAGTGTAGATGATAATGTTCATTTTGTTCTGTCTTTGGTATGAACATCTTGCCTTTTGCTTCAGTTTGTTTGTTCAATCTGGGTTTCTATCATGCAGTTCATTAGCAATATGTAATGAATCAGCTATAGATGAAAGAGTGATCTCCATGTTTTCAATCATAGATGTCATTAGCATTTTATAAGGATCTATTCGACCATGAAATTTTTTCACTTTTTCCGAAATAATTTTTCACTTTATTTCAGATCAGCGTTTCAAATTCGAAAAACATCCTAAATCTTGTTTTCCAACTCAATCTGCTTAAATTTCAAATAAAGTGTTCTCCTCTCTCCTTTGCATAGAGTATAACCAAGCACAACTCAATTTTGAACTCCAACTTCATAAATTCCAAATAAAATGAAAAAAAATCGGAAACTATGGCCAAACGCCTACTAATATTGAACAGAGACGAGTTTTGAGTAGAGCGACATGGAATGTGAAATTCATGATTGACCCTACCTTAGAGACGAGTTTGACTGATAAATAAATGAATTATGTGCTTAATTCAATCCAAAAATTGGTTCATGAGGTGAGAATTGACAACGATCATATAAAAGATCAAAGATTATGTCAGACCATCTCACCCATAAAGCACCAATGTGGGACTCAATAACCACATAAAAATGTGAGAATTCATAGTCGACCCAAACTTATTTGAAACTGAGACATACTAGTTGTTCTTATACTGACCATTGCTGTTTACTAGTTGAATATTCTATATTCTCCAAAAACTTTTTATGAAAACAAAAAATTGAAATATACAAGGAAGAAGGGTGTCCAGGGGTAAGAACCATGAGGTCTCAGGTTCAAATTCCAGCAAAGACAAAAAACACTAGGTAATTATTCTTATCTGTCCTAATCTTGGTAGACAGAGTTACCTAGTACGTGTTGCTGGTGGGAGGTGAAAGGTATCCCGTGAAGTTAATTGAGATAGCGAAAACTGACCCCAAACACCAAATTGTGAAATTACAAGAAAGAAGGGTGAGTAGGATATATAGTGATAGTAAATGAGTGCATTAAAATTTGGAGGCTGACTGGCCGGGGAGCTACGCACATTAGTGGGCGCCGCCAACATTGTTTGGTCCCCAAGATATTAGTTGTAACTTGTAACTTTCAATTGAGATTAATTAACATGTGTTTGCCTAATTATAGGAGGATTGAGTACCTAATCCAAATATTTAGCATTAAATTAAAAGTTTCAATTTAAGGGTTGACTTTTTTTATTGGATATAACAATTTCCCTTACAGCTTGTTTGGATGGTGGTTAGTCATGGTATATGATATTGTATTGTTTGTATGAGTATCATGTTTGTTTTGATGGTAACTTAAAATAAATGGTATGATATGGCTTGATTCCATGGCTATTTAACCATGAAAAGCCCCATTCTATTGTACCACCGATTTGGTGGTATCCCATGGTAATTTAATTTCTCTTTTCAATTATTTCCTTATTTAATATTAATAAATTTAACATTTATAATAATTTAGGGTATTTTAGTAAACTTATCAACTACGATACAATCAAATCAAACAACACAATACAATACAATACATTAAGAAACAACAGTCAACCATACAGTCTATCCAAACATTGTATTAATAATACAGTACAATACAATATTGTACGATACTATATCATACATTATGAAACCATGATAACCACCATCCAAACAAAGGGTAAACATCCACAATATTAATATGCACATTGTTCCTCTTTTTATTATTTTTTATATACATTTACATTTATTTTTTTAAAAGAATAGTTAGTGGAAGGAAGATTGATCTAGAAACTTTGTAGATTTAATTTGCCGCTATCAAACTTAAAAGACATCTTTTTTGGATTAACTTTAATCCACAAAGAGTCTTAATTTACATTGATGATTTGTAGAGACATCACATATATACTCTCTTCATCTCATTTTGTGTTATGGAGTTCATAGTAGGAGGATCAAACAACTTAATTTTCAATATGAATATTAATATACGCTCCTCAAATATTAATCTTATCACGTAAATTTTTTAACGTAAATTCAAATATTTCAAATATTATTAAATAATCCTCCTTTCATCTAGTATTATTGTTCCCTTTTGTTCCATTTCCACACTCTCAAACAAAAGACCTTTTTATTTAAAAAAAATAAAAAACAAAATATGGTCTATGTTGGAATGCTACATTAACCCTTGTGTGATAAAAGTCAAACAACTCGAAATTCTAGAAACAAAAAACAAAAAGCCATTTTTGACCAAACTTCAGTCTCTTTGACTTTCTAGAGCCCCTCTTTCTAGCAAAATCCACAAGTTTTTTTTTTAATATTCTCAATTTCCCCATATTTTTCTAACCAATTAGTCATTCATCCAACCACGAAACTTCCACATAATAATTAATTAATAGTCTTCATGTTGCTTTTGAATTCAAAGATCCCAGCTTTCAATTTTTCTTGAAAATCATCTCTATATATATACACAATGAATCCCATTCTTGAATTACCCAAATCACAAAATATCCTAGGAAACAATAAAATTTGAGTATTTACATTGAATTTCAAGAATTCCCAACATTCTTGAATTACCCAAAATCACAAAAAATCCAAAGGAAAAAAAATAATAAAGTTTGAGTCTTTACATTGAATTTCAAGAACCCCCAAAGATTAAAGATGCCACCTTTTGCTGGATCTCATCCTCTTTGCAATGGTTTTTCAAGAAATTCCATTGATTCAGGTTCAAATATTGTCACCATTGATGTAGGTGGTCAGCTTTTTCAAACAACCAAACAGACCTTAAAGCAATCAGGTTCAAAATCCATTCTTTCTGAGATTTCAAATTTTGATGATTCTATTCCTTTCATTGATAGAGACCCTGAAATTTTCTCTATTTTGCTTTCCCTTTTGAGAACTGGAAATCTACCTTCAAAAGCCAAAAGTTTTGATATTCAAGATTTGGTTTTTGAATCTCAGTTTTATGGTGTTGAGCATCTTTTGTTGAATTCCCAATCTAACCCTTCTCAGTTTGAGCCTTTTGATCTTGAAAAATCATTGATTTTGCCTTTAAGTGGTAGGGATTCACCTACTGCTATCTCAACAACTCAGCTTGGTTCAGTTCAAGTTGCTCATGGTTGTAAAATCACTTCATTTGATTGGTCATTGAAGAGAAAATCAACCATTTTAACACAATTTGCTGGTATTGATTCTATGTTGTCATTGTCACCAAATGTTGTTGCTGCTGGTGCTACTGACTTTTCAGGATTACAAATTATTGATGTTAGTAAAGGGTTTGTTAATGAGACTTTGAATTGGGAGAATGTGACTAAGTCTGGTTCAACAGTACAAGCAATTGGTGCTTCAAAAGATTACTTGTTTACGAGTTTCGAATCATCTAGGAGAAACTCAAACTGCATTATGATATACGATTTGAATGACGGTTTTAGGCCTGTTGTTGAGATTGGTCATTATGAAATCTTTGGTGCTGAATTGGATTCAGCAATTCCAGCTACTAAACTTAGTTGGATTTCTAGTCATAACTTGTTGATGGCTGCTGGTTCACATAGTGGACCTTCTGGTGTTAGTGGGAACATTAGGTTCTGGGACTTAAGGACCGGGAACGCGGTGTGGGAGATCAAGGAAAATGTTGATTGCTTTTCTGATTGCACAGTTTCGGATGATCTTTCAGCTATACTGAAAGTCGGTGTGCATTCAGGTGAAGTTTTCATTTCGGATTTGAGGAATATTGGTAAGGAAAACTCTTGGACTTGTCTTGGTGATGAAAGAAAAGTAACAAATGGTAAGAAAGAAGGCTTTGGAAGTAAACTTGAGAGTCATGGGAATCAAGTTTTTTGTAGTAAAGGGGGAAATCTTGAATTGTGGTCTGAAGTTTTGATTGGTTCTTCTATTAAAGATAGAGTCTTTAGGAAGAACTCAATGGGGAGAGCAAAAGATAGTTGTGGAAATAAGATAACTAATTTCAGCTTTGGAGGTAACAGAATGTTTGTTACAAGAAAAGATCAGCAATTTGTTGAAGTTTGGCAGAGTTCAGTAAGGGGATTCTAACTTCTGCAAAATGCTGTGTCAGATCCTTCGAAAATGCACTACTTCTAGAGGATCCAACACGTAATCCCAGCTGTTCAATCATTTGATAATCGGAGTCATTGACTAGCAGGAAGTTTTTTGGAGTGACCATCTTATATTTCAATCTCTGATTCTTGCTGTTCATTATTATTATTATTATTTTTTCTGTAAATACTTTCTTGAGTTCATTATTGAACAAATTGTATGTATATGAAGAGAGTGGAATATCAAACTTTAATTTGCTACTATTTGTTTTCATGTTATTCTTCCTCACCATTAGTTGGTAAACTTATGTGACTGGATGAAGATAGTTCATTGTGGATAATTTCCCCAAAAAGCTTCGCCAAACACCTTAAATTGTCTAAAATAAACACTTGTATTCTTTTAAAAGCGAGCACTTTTGGCTTCCCAAAAACTTGTCAAACATGCTAGAAGTACATGTGAAGTTGTTATATTGATTTGTGCAGCGTAGAGTCCATTAAAGGGGAAAGCCTTCCCTATATGAAATTTCTACATTCTCAAGATTCAAACTCGGGACTTTTGACTAAAAATGGAGCGATCTCATTCATCCGACCACATTCTCGATGGTTATAGTCCTTTGAAGTAATGCATGGTAGTGAAAGAACTTATATTCTACAGCATAGTACTGTTTTCCATTTTCTTGTTGTAAAGCAGAGGTAGCAACTGTTTATTTAATAACACAATACATATCTAAGGTCAGAAGGTTCCTGTCTACACATGTAAAAGATGTCTCACTAGCTTTTAACCTTTTATATTCTTTAGTCCACTTCTTTATCCACTAAAATTATCCTGTATACAAAAAAGGTGCAAATCAATTATCAAGGTCTGGTCAACAACATAACATAAAAAAATTACTTTTGAAACTTGGTGTTGATGTGTCTGTCCCTCTATCCTTCTCCACTTAAATATCAGGCTTAGTTCGCATGACACATGGCTCGAACCTATAACCTAAGTCACAAGTCCCTCGACCTTTGTCACTTGGACTAAGCCTTCATAAAAAGTATGTCCTTTACTGTGTTCATCATTAAAGGAATATATATTATAAAAATGAAAAAAATGTGGACAGACATATTTCAAGCATCTTTAGATGACATTTCTTGCAGTTACACTTGGGATGCAAGATTGGCTCTAGGCATTCCACATACCTAGGGGCTACATTTATGCACAAAGATGACAGGATATGGCATAAGGGGTTCTGGAAAATATTGACTTCACTTTACTTAAAGATTAAAGATAAGGGTCGGACAGACAGTGAAGGCTCATTTAGTAGACAACGAGTCTAGAACCAACTCTTCATGAGATGGACACTTTTCTATATCATCTTTGACACAACACGAGCCTTGTACGTACTAATTTAGATTCAGGTCAAATAGTAAATTAAAAATGTCGAGACTAAAAGAATCTACTCAAAGAGTACTAACTGATTACTCTCTATCTCTACGAGGTAGGAGTAAGGTTGGCGTACATTCTACCCTCCCCAGACCTCACTTGTGGGATCACACTGTGTATGTTGTTGTTGTTGTACACTATAATGTGTAAACAATTCAAGTGACCTGGACTTCAAAAGAAAGAGCAAGATGTTCAAGGAATTTTTTTTACAACTGAGAAATTTCCAAGGCCAGCTAGTGCATAGTACGAAAGTCAATGGATAATGGATCTCCTCTTTTGCACTTCTTCACTTAAATATAGACTTTAGACTGTAACAAGGTTCGAACATGTGACGTATGCCTGATAGACACATCATGTGTTGCGGCTCTTACCAGTTGCCTAAATATGAAACTGTTTGTACCATTTTCTCTCGGATGATCGACTCATCTGAGGCAGAGGCGGATATAACCTTTTGGTTTTCAACACGAAATACAGATATATATATGTAAAAAACCTACTAAAAGCTCAATGTTGAGAATTCATAACTTATGTCAGTTCTGTGAGACACAATATTAAGCTTCTTCGAAGAAATTAAGGTAATTTCCTTTGTGTGATTGCATACAAAGATGAAAGGATAAAACATGGATTAATGTCTACAACTACTTTGGTTCCTTAGATGGTAATAACATCAATTTATTTAACTAGCAACCAAGTCCTCGTGAGATTGATACTTTTCTATACTATCTTTGACACAACACGAGCGTTGTTTTTACCCTGTGTCTTTTTCCTAGTACTACTTATTAAGCTAGCACTAGTACTATGTCTTTTTCTCTTCTGATTCATATCGACTTCCTCCTCTGTAGCTTCCTCATCATTACTGTCTTCTTCATCTCCTTGTTTTATCGCGGTTTCTTTGCTACCTACTTCCTCAAACTCAATTGACGACTTTGGACTTGCATCTGCTTGTACGAAACTTGAAGAATTCGCGTTGTTGTTGCTCTCTGTATGTGCCTTAACAAACCTCAATCTTTTTCGTTTCCCCCAGCCAATCAATCCATCGAACATATTCGTTGAAGCAAAGAGTTGAGGAGCTGGATTTTCTGCATTGATGACACAACTTTGCTCTTCTACTTTCAAGTAATCCATTTCCTGCAACAAAATGAACACCAATTACCTCTAAATTTCTACTAAGTCTAGTGTATTATATATGTAAATGAAGTTGAATCTTGAATGTTTACATATGTGTTTGTGTAGTTTTGATAACATAGAAATCCCCTAGGTATATTAGGCTAGGTTCGAAACTCATATGCCTTAGAGCCTTGATGATGACACTGAAGTATGCCAGCTAGGACGAAGCGCTCAACATATTTTCTGCCTCGCTTCAAGGCTTAAGCTCGCCTTTGGATAACATTATATTGCCATGTGCCTCTTCATAATAGTGTGTGCATTGATAACTGAGAAATCCCCTAGGTATTGGGCCAGGTTCGAAACTCATGTGCCTTAGAGTCTTGATGACGATACTAAAGTAAGCGAGTGCGAAGCGCTTAACATATTTTGCGCCTCGCTTCAGGGGTTAAGCGCGTCTTTGACAATATTGTCACGCGCCTCATTCATAACCGTGTGTGTATTGATCACTGAGAAATCCCCTGGTATTTGGCCAGGTTCGAAATTCAGGGGAGTATTGGCCCGCTTCTCTACCCCCCTCCCACTCAGGTACCCGATTTTGTGCTTAATCCGCACATCACGTGTTGCATTCTCACCACTTAGAATCTTAATCATCTATATTCTATATATACGCCAACAAATATACTTTATACAATGTTACATATACTATGTTTACTCATATTCAAATTCAAAAGGTTAATGGTGACTATCTAAGTGGTTAAAACATAAATGACATATGAGTTCCATGTGTACTAACACATTGAAATTTAGTGGCTAATCAAAAGCAGAAAGATTAATACACTCATACAGAAATGGTCATGGCCGGAGCTAGGTGACCGTAAAGGGGTTCGTCGAAAAATTACAATGCGTATGCAAGGTAAATTTTTCACGTATATATAGTAGGTATTACATCATTTGGTTTCTTCGTGTGTTTACTTCTTTATATTTTGAATACCCTTGATGAAAATTTTGGCTTCGCCGGGAAAATGGTCATGATCATTTGTTGTGAAATTTTTCTGAAATCGTCAAAAGTGAACACAATTCGACATTAAAAAACATCAAACACATGAATTTAATACTATAAATGATTAACTTGCAATTAAATATAATTAATTTCAATATTTGATATACAATAATGTATATCTCAGATTAAATGGAACAGATAAGAGATTGACATACCTTTGGTTAGTGACGGCGAGTGGCAACTCAACGATGTGATAGTATGTTAAAAATTACGTAACATGTTAGAACTCTGTCGCAAATAAAAGTCTGATATTTAAATAAAAAGCGGCGACTTGAAAGCTTACCTTATTAAAAATAGACGAACGGGCCCATTATCCACGAACTCCATTATTTAATTTGGGCCATTAAAAAATCTAAGCTATTTGGTTGAGTTGGATATTGATTTACGTAAATGTTCCTTTTAGGTCATCATTTAGATTTTGTTTCTATGTTTAAAAGTTGTGCAAATATAGTCATTGGATGTGCAAATATAGTCATTGGAGAATCATTCTTCTGGACGATGTTAGATTAGGGTCTAATATTTGCTCGGGTATTGCTCAACATTGCAACCAATTGATTAGATTGTCGTCTAACGTTTGCACAGTAACTTACAGATTTTAGACAGAGACGACGAGAGGCAACTCAACAACGTGATGTATGGGTTAAATTATATAACAAGTTGGAACTCTGCCGCAAATAAAAGATTGGTACTTAAATGAGAAGAAGGGATAATTACGACCCTAAACACTTCGCCTAACTAGTTTACAAATATGTACAAAGTGCATAGGTTACGTATACTTTATAATAAACATATATACACTTACATATAATATACATAATCATATATATGTTGTGTATATTTCAGTCATATTAGTAAACTAGTTGATCGAATAATATATATTCGTAACTTTCCCAATGAAGAATGATAGAAAGACGGATCCATTATCCACGAACCCGTTATTTGATTTGGGCCTTTTAAGATGATGGGCTATTTGGCTGAGTTGAATATGGGGGAAAAGGCTATAATAAGGTTATCAAAATAATGAGGTTACCAAAAATTTTAACTCTTGAAATCAAAAATCAAAAATCAAATTAATTAACTAAATAATTAAATATTTAGACTAAACTTAATAAATTAGCTATAATTTTTATCAGGCTATCAATTAATGATTGCCATAGAAATTTATCAGTATTTACCTGGTAATGTCTTATACTTATTAGTACATGATATTTTAACTCTTATAAGAATATGAATATGCTTGAGTTATGTGAACTAACATGAATGCTATGAAATCATACTACTTTTACCCAGGTGCAACTTGCATGCAGAGACGTATCCAAGATTTGATTTTTATGAATTTTGAATACGTCTTTACTTGTTAATAGATAGGTTTTAGATTTAATTTTTATTTCATATTTCGTGATTTTTTTAACACACATAAAAAATTTAAACCATAATTATTAGGTTTTGCAAACCAATGACAAACTCCTAGTGCTATAGCAAAAATATGTGGCCTAAGGTATAAAGATCTTGTTCATTTTCCTTTTAAAAAAAATTGGTTTTCCATAAGCGTTCGATATCTATTTTGGAGTCCGACTAATCTGAATTAGAGTCAAAAAATCCTGCTTTAAAGGGTAAAATACTCCCTACCAAATATGATTTAATACTCGAACTCGAGACCTCTTATCAAATAAAAAAGTATTTATCAATCCACCACAATTATGGACAGTGGTTCAATGATTCAATCTAAAGCTTCCTCATAAGTTTTTGAATGAGACAAAATATCATATTGCATTCCCCCCCACCATAATTAGTTGGTTCATTAAGTGAAATATAGGTAGGATTAATATTATGGTTGACTTGTGGAGTGAACACTTAAATGCTCAATAACAACAGAGGATTAATTCCTTTGATTGAAAGCTCAAATTAATTATTACAATAAAAAACTTAAGATTAACTAAGGTAATCGAAAGGATAACAGAGAATTGTAACATAAAGTAGAAGGGTATGAGGAAATATAGACACTAAGAATGGGGATGAGAAGCCATACAAGAATTGGAATGAGAGGATTCAGATTCCTCACAGTAATTCGACTTCTTTCTTTGCCTCATACTCTGCTATTTAACTATTCTTTTCATCGATCTCACGTGTTTCACAAGGACAAATACGTCCACTTGGTTCATAACAACTTATATATTATATATTGTTGCACAAATATATAATACTAGTAGAGTAGCTAGTATATATCTTCAAGTGTGGACTTTGATATTTCAGCTACTTTTGAGTCCTTATCCTCCCACAATTTAGCAAGAAAAGATTTATCCACATTTATTGTTAACACAAACCATATGTTGATTTGAAAAGAAAAAAAAAGTCAACACGACCAATAAATAAAGGAAGTAAGCTAGTATTTGATCATAGATTTTGAATTAGATTTTTAAAATTTATCATCAAATATTTATTGAAATTTGATAAGATTTTAAAAATCTGGTCTTCAAATACTAGTTTTTAGGAGAATTTTCACTTCCACTCACAAAACTCAAAAAAAAAATCAAGTAAAATGCAGATTCAAATATAAATTCAAATTTCAACTTCAAAATCTATGACGAAACGAGAGTAAATTTGAGGACAACCACATTTGACGGCCAATTACTATTATAACCATATTGGAGGTTTTCATAGTCCAATATTGTCAAATTTGCCACGTCTATAAGAGTACTCTACACCTCTAACAACTATACTAGACGTTGAAAATTGAAACTACAAAAATATTGTTAATTGAAAAAAAACTTGATGACTTTTATCCAACATATCACAAAAAAAAAAAAAAAAAAAAAAAA